>PVJS01005018.1:0-52460 GCA_004027185.1 Glis glis
AAAAAAAAAAAAAAAAAAAAAAAAAAAAAAAGAAGTTCAGGTTCATGAAATTATCTCAAGAGCAAAGAGGCTAAGACATTTTGGCATCAGTTCTCATTTCTTAGGCAGCTTTGGGGCCAGGGCAGCCCTTGCAGTACTGGAACCAGGTCCTGCCCCCTCTGTGGATGCGTGGAGGGAGGGGTTCACTGGGGAAGTGGCTCCTGGGTCCCCAGGATACTTGCAGGCATGCTTCTCAGTGCATGGCTTATACATGCACCGCGGCAATCCTACTAGGGCTTCCATGATGCACAAAATGCTGTGGGGCCTGTGTGGCTCCCAAGTATGAGCGGCCTAGTAGTCCTGGGAGTTAACACTCTGCCATGCTTTGAATGTTTGTCCTCTCCAAACTCATTTTGAAAGTTGGTTGTCATTGTGGCAATTTGGGGCGGGAGGACTTTAGGAGGCATCTGGGCTGTGAGAACTCTCCTCCTGGGTGGGATTAATGCCACCATCAAAGGACAAGTTGGTGTCCCTTTTGCTTCTTTGCCCTCTTGCCTCTGCCATGTGATGACACAACAAGAAGGCCCTTGTCAGACGCCGGTGCCTCGATCTTGGACATCCCAGTTTCCAGACATGTGAAAAACATAAACTTCTGTTCATTTTAACTTGCCTAGTCTCAGGTATTCTATTGCAAAATAGACTAAGACACACTCCACAGAGTAAAGTCTATGGATTCAGTGAATACATTTCTCTCACGTCCTCCCTCTGAACACCATGCGGAGCTGCAGTAGCAACACGAGGCTGAGAGATCAGCTTGCAGACTGCAGCCTGCTTCCTCTGTTTGTTCTCCCTCATTCTTTGCCTCATGCCCCTTTCCCTCTCTTCAGCTCCCTGGGATTGTACTCTGCAGTAAACGGTAGGTACAGACGCTGTGCCCAGGCTCCATTATCCAGGACAACCGTTCTGCACACCTTTCTCCTTTCCTTCACTAGCTTCCTCTTGCTGCTTTCACTGCCGAGTCAATGCCAAGTTCTAGGTGGACTAAGAAGCTGTTTCTGGCTTGCCAGACCCCATGTACCCTTTCTACCTAATGCTTCTCTGAATCCCATACTCGAGCCTCAGAACTGACACTTGGGGTTTATTGAACCCAGCGAAGTAAGAAGGCACCAGAGGTGGAGAGGCAGTGATGTAATCACGTCCGTTAACCCAACAGCGGAACTTTTTAAAGCACTAAATACAAGGCACGCTTCTCAGCCTTGTAGAGAAGAAGGGAGAAGCTGATGGCAATTGAACACCTTTGAGCTCATCCATTGCTTCATACATCCATTCACCACTTGTCCCTCTGCACCTCCCATGGGCTAGTTGCTGTCTTGGCTGTGTACTGGGGATCCCAGCTGAATAAGAAAGCCCTGGTTCTCAAAAGATTGGTATCTAATAAATGTCAGGTTCTGTTTGGAGCAGTTTTGTCGAAGCTTCACAGCCCTGCTTTGTAATTTTCCAACTGCTATCATATCCACTGTTTCACTGGAATGTGGCAACCTGCTCTGGATGCAGAGTTATGCCTATTGCACTGATGAGAAAACTGAGGCTCAGCGGGGTTCAATGGCTTCCCAGATCCCACATGGAGTTGGATATGAACTAAAGTGTCACTCTGTGCAGCCCTGAGCCTGCCTGGAGGAATGTGGAGAGTTCGGTACGAGCAGCTTCCTTGCACAAGGATGGCCTGCAGCAGCAAGTGTGCCGTGGGGTCCTCAGTTGTCCTGCTCACACTGGAACAGAGCCCATTTTGAAATGAAGAACTCCAAATTATTTTAACTTCTGAAACTCCTCGTACTGAGGATGAAAGTTGTCCCCTGCTGAGGACATATGCCAAGGAAGTTGAGACTGACATGTTCCCTGGCTAACTAAATCTGCTATGTATATCACATTTTGCTTTCTCTTCTAAGCTTTCCTTGCCTCCCCCAAACCCTCAAAGATGTAGATTTGAGATATGAAGGCTCCTCATCTTCCTCAAAACTGGCTTGGAATAAACCTATTTTCCTGCCAACCTGACTCCTGAATATTCGTGAAGCATGACCAACCATAAAGCCATTTTCTCCCCAACAACATGGTCCAGGTAGAAACAAAATGGACGTTGTGTTGTAATATCAGAACTACAAAGCTAAACACTCAAAATCTCCACACCTGAAAAATAATGACTTTGCAAAGTTCAAACCGAGTATTGGGTTACCCAGTTTCAAAATCAAAGAAAAAGTTAACATATACCATCCTTTGGCGTAGGGCATGGGAATTATGGTGCTTTTAGTAAAACATTCTAGAAGGCTGTGTGTGGTCTTCTCCCATCCTAAAGGAGGGCAAAGATTTTGAGCCGCCCACAAAGCCACGCATATAGATGCCCCCTCTTCACTCACTCAACGATGTTGCCTCATCTTGAAAAACCGTCTCAAGATTTCCAAAGCAAGTAAGCAAGTTTTTCACAAACTAACAAGATAAGATTTATTTTTAATTAGTAAAAATAGAAATGTAACTCAGATATAGAAACCAAAGCAAGAACTAGATACAGAGCTGAGTGATATTAGAATATTAATTTCAAGTAAAAAATAAGAGATTAAAGCACCACAGCAAAGTTTACTCAGGGACAAAATTCATTTATTTTTCAAAAGCAGGTTAATTCACCATCCCAGGGAACTGTTGCTCTTTCTCATTTACAAAATCAGGACTCCCTTATTAAAGCCAGAGTACTCTTTCAGGACAATAATGAAGAATAATGCAGCTTTTTATTGCCTCTGGGGTTCGTCTGTGCACAGATGGTCCTGCAAATAAAACAGTATTTTGGACTGGATTTAGTGTGTTTTCTTTCTTTCTTTTTTTTTTTCCCTGACTGGACTCCTGTTAATGTCTATAACACCCGCCATGTTTCTCAGCTCCTGAAGAGCTCCTCAAGATGAATGGGTAGACGAATCCTTATGCAAGCATCCTTTATATTTATATTGACAAGCTATAAATACATGTTTATGCAAATCCGCCAACTAGTTATGTATTGTGACAATCTGTAGAAATAAATCCTGGGCTCTGCATGGATTTAACTTCATTGCTGCTAAATCTTTTTGAGATATGGCCCATGGCTCAGCTGACAATGTTTTCTACAGCTTGAATGTCAGAAGTTTTGCATCTCTTGTGGCCTAGGGCAGCACAGAACCTGCATAATCCACTACCAGTTTGCATCTCCCTCCTCAGAAAGCAGGGATCAGAGCTGTTCTGAAGAATCCCCGGAAAAAATAACTTTTTCAGCTGACTGTTATTGTCCTCTGGGGGCTTTCATTCTGGAGGCATTCAAAATACACTGGGGTATTCAGAATATTAAATGGCAGAGGCGGTGCTAACTTCTCACTATCATTTTCTGTAGCAAAGTGGTGAAAAATTTTATGCATGTTCCTCTCAGTTTCAGAAATCTTCAATGGTTTCTAATCGTCAAAAGACTAAGAATCCAAACCTGACAGCCAAGTCTCCTTCCACCCACAGGCATGCATCAGATATTGCCTAGGAGTTACTAAGCATTGTGCTGTGGGTCAGCTTCCCTGGCCTCAATGGATCCGACAATCTATGGGAGACAAATAATTGCACAGCAAAATATTTAATTACAGCCGTAGTAAGTGTCATGAGGGAGGATTTCTAATCCGAGGATGCAGCCAACACTGAGTCATGCGGGGCCTTGAAAATTCTATGTGAAGAATCTTTGCCTGTATCAAAGGAGAAATTGAAAGCCACTTTGGGATTTCAAGCAGGGGAGTAATATGATTAATTTTGTCTTTGAACATATTGCTCTGGTTGTAATTTAAAAGTGGCTAGGAGATAGAGACTTGAGGTCAAGAAACTAGTCAGGAATCTGCTGCAGGGCTGCGTTCCAGATGGAATAGAAGGGGGACGGTTTGTGGATAAAGGTGATAACTATGAAGAAGAGGAGATAGGAATGAAGTTGAGTAGTGTACAATTAATTGAGCCTTTATCTCTTCAATCTAATACTTGGTTGCAACCTCCCCCTCACTTGTTTATTTAAACTGCAAGATTTCCTTCAGGGGCCTCTATTAAGAAAAAAAGAAAGCAGAGGAGTGACTTCTTTGTCACAGGAAGATGCTAATTTCGGGCATACTATTCAGTTTCTCTGCTTAAAATCACTGGGCGTTACTTTCTTCCTGAGAGCAGGAGTTGAATCTCTGTGATTTCAAATATCCCCAAGTCTCAAGCTGACCTTTCTGCTAAAGATGCTGTTTCAGGAAAAGGAGAATGAATTTTGGGCCAATTGGATTTGATTCTTTTATCCCTTTTTAGCTGCCCAAGCCACATTTATAGAAGCTGACCCAAACAATTTTAAGGAAAACAATCTATAAAAGAAAATACCAGTTTAGAATCCCACCCATTCAGAATTTGGACCCTCTTACATAGGAGCTAAGTGAAGTTGGCACTTGAAAAGGGATTTGACAGGTTTTGGAAAAAACACTAAGCAAACTAATGCTGTGAACAGGATTATATGAATCAGAAATGCATTGGGTAGATACTTGCGGTTCAGCTTTTTACTGGTTGTGTGTCCAGGGAAAGTGTGGTCGCAGTTTTCTCATCTATATAACTCATAGACTGAGTAGTGCTGAGATCTGTGAGGGTGACATGAGATGTGGTGCCCTTTGCAGTTTCAGGGGTGTCCTGAGCATCCAAAAAATAATAGTTGCTATTGGTTGGGAGTATTCATGCTTATCAAAACAATCCAAAAAAAGCAAATTCTTTTTTTTTTTGGTGGTACCGGGGATTGAACGCAGGGGCGTTCTACCTCCGTGCTACGCTCCTGGCCCTATTTTTTTATACTTTATTTTGAAACCGGGTCTCACAAAGTTGCGGAGGGCCTCACTAAGAGGAGAGAGAGAGAGAGAGAGAGAGAGAGAGAGACAGAGACAGAGAGAGAGAGAGCGAGAGACAGGGAGAGAGAGAGTGAGAGAGCTGAGGCTGGCCGCGAACCCGGATCCTCCGGTCTCCGCCTCCCAAAGTACTGGGATTACAAGCGTGCGCCACCACGCCCGGCTAAAAAGCAAATTCTTTTCTATTTCTTAAAACTGGCATATAAAAGGTCTAGAAAGGTAAGGATCAAATAGTCAATCTGTCATTAGACTCAGTAATTTAGCCCTATAGTGATAACAAGCCATTAAAAGTTATAAAATCCAGGCTTCAGGGTTGCTAATCCTTCCTCAATCCTCGGGCATCAGTCATACTTCCCAAGGGCTCGTAGTTTCCTCACACGAGGGCTTTCTTTGTGCTTAAGGTCAGTACTACTCTTTCCCTTGTTTTAGATCAGCGACCTCTTAGGTGGGGAGGAAAGGGCACAGACTTTGGAGCCAGGAGTCCTGGAATACAATCTAGTTCTGCTTCTCAGTAACATCTAGCCTTGAGCAAAAACACTCTTTCACGTGCTGTGTTTAACATTCCTCACTGGTAGCAAACAAACGTGAATGGAGTGGTTTTATCCATTCTGTCTATTCAGATTGTTTGGAGCAGGAGCTACATGCACTCTAAAGTACTATGTAGACAGAATGGCTGATTATTGATGTTTTCATATTTTTTGTTTCCTATTATAATTTGGCAATTATAATAGGAATTTCTCCTAGCTTGGAGAAAAAATAGGCAAGTTTTGCTCCTTACATTATTTATTGCCCTTTATTTCCTTTATTCAGGAATAGCTTTGATTGTCAACATAAAGGCCATGATAGGCAAGTGTTTTGGAAAGGACTAGTAAGGTGATGTCTATAAGGGGCAGAATGATAATTTGGGGTGTAAATGATTCTGAATCAAACCTTGGTTAGGACAGTGAAGATTTATGTTCTTGACTTATGCTTTTAAAGTTTTCAGATCTACCCCTGGGAAAAGTATGGACTACTGAGTTAGAAGAAGTCTAAATTTAAGTCGTAGATCTGCAGCACGCCAGCTGTGGGGCATTAGGTAATTTATTTAGCTCTGTGTTCTTCAGTGACCTCATCTATAAATGGAAGTGGGCAACAGTCCCTCCTAATGGGTTCAGACACCTTGGCATGCGTAGCTCCTGGTTGCCTTGGGCCAGCATTCTTCTTTCTGCATGGATCATCTTCCGCCCTGCTCTTTCCATGGCTGGATTTGTTTCATCTTCCAACATGGCTTGAAGTATCAGTTCTTTAGAAAAGCTTTATCTTAATGTTTTTGCCAATTCCATTCCCACTTCCTTACCCCCAGAATTCTGCATGGGTTTATTGTTTCTTTCTGGTATTTTCCCTTCTAATAAATCTACAGTTCCATTTTATTTACCACCGTGTGTTCAACACCTACACAATTCCTATCATGTAGCAGAACATTAGTAACAATTATTGAATGATAAATATATGGGTGGACCAATGAATCAAATAATTGCCAAATGGATGAAATGAGATCACAAGTTAAAACATCTTTAAAAAGTACTTGACAGAGCCAGGCGTGTAATCCCAGTACTTGGGAGGTGGAGTCTGGAGGATCCCGGTTCGAAGCCAGCCTCAGCTACTTAGTGAGGCGCTCCGCAACTTCATGAGACCCGGTTTCAAAATAAAGTATAAAAAAATAGGGCTGGGGGTGTAGCTCGGAGGTAAAATGCCTCTGGGTTCAATCCCCTGTACTGCAAAAAAAAAAGTGCTTGACACATATTAAACACCCCCAAAAGTTTCTTTCCTTTACCTTTTAGATCAATAAACATCCTTTGGGCACCAGATACTTGTAGACAGCATGCATAGGGGCTTGATACAGACAATGGGAAATCAGGACAATTGATTGAAATGATCTTTTCCAACAATAGCTAATGTGGTCATAAAGAAAAAGAAGGTAACTTATGTTAACCGACTTCAGAGTTGTTCTTTGCCTTGGTCTTTCAAATCAGATAAGATAAATTATTATTATTTATGAGAAAGCTTAGCTATAATACTTGAGTTTCTCTGTGTTCAGGTTTATATTTCACTCTTGACAAAACATTATTTCCCATTTTTATGAAAATAAGTCTAAAAAGCTCTCTTCAGCATTGCCTAACTGTTAAAAATGCCATTTATACAAATATTAACTTTACCCTACAAAATATGTGACTAGTTCTATTCCTCTTGGGATCATTAGTCCTACAGAATCTATGAATGATTCAGAAGGAAATGTTTGCACTAAATTTATATTTATTTGTATTGATTTTTAAGAAGAACAGTACTGCCAGACAACTCAAAATTCAATTTTATATAACTTGGAATGGTATCACACTTGGTAGAATTAATGCAAATGGCTTTATCAAACATTTATTGAGAACCTGCACCATGCTAGGTCCTGTGCTAGGGGCTGTGAGCAAATCCAAATATAAGCAATAAAATGTCCTCACTTCCTAGAAACTCAATGTCCACTAAGACCTGAAGACAATCCCACAAATATCTACTGCATAAGATAGGGTAATTACCAAACAAATCTTATGGTGTAGCAGAAGCTCAGAGGCTGAGAAATGGACTTTCTGTGTAGCTTTGCAAAGCAGAACTAGAATGTCATCCTGATGAGTTTTTCTGGAAAAATAATTTAACAACAAAGATCATTTCACAATAGGTAGATGAGGTAAAATGATAAATTTATCTCATCAATTCCCCCCTGGAAGCCATATTTACCAGTTAGGAGATTTGGGTTTCAGACAATGGAAAGTCTGATTCAAACTGGTTTAAGCAAAAGAGAAAGTCAATGGCTAATATAAATGAAAACTCCATTGGTGGATCTGGCTCAAGCCCTGCCCTCAGGAATGACTTCTCTCCATTGATTGGCTCTGAGTCCTGCTGTGCTGGTCACATTCTCAGGGAAGCTCTTGTTCTATGATCAGAGGATGGCTGCATGAGTTCCATCCCTTACATTCCCATTCTCCAGCTTCAAGTCCAGGGAAAAGGCTTTGTCTTTTTTTCCCCCAGAAACCCCAGCAAAGTTTTACAGTTTCTTATGACTTTGGATGTTTAAACCATTTCCAAGTAAGTCACTGGGTCCAAGGGAATGCAGAATGCTGATTGGTGCTGGCCAATAAGGATCTATCTCTAGAGTGAGGAATGGGTTAACTCTACCCACACTACATGGGCTGGAAGTAGGCAAAATTCAGAGGCATTCACCACAAGAGGGATTAAGTTTGGATGGCCCAAAGTATATTGCATCTAACTAGGAAGACCAGTTGGTGAAGAATGGATTGGAAGTAGTGATTAGAACCAAATGATGATGGAGGGTGTTATGTTAAAAGAAATAAGCCAGGTATAGGAAGATAAATAACTCACGATCTTTTGTATATGTAGAGTCTAAACCAGTCAAATTTATGGAAGTAAATAAAGAGTAGAACAGTGGTTACCAGAGATACAGGGGAGAGGTAGGTGAGAGTCAGGAGAATTTGATCTAAGGGTACAGATTTTCAGTTAGAGAGTAGAAATAAGTCTTTGAGATCTATTGACATGGTGATTAAAGTTAGGAGTGTTATATAATGTCTATTTCAAAAATTGCTAAGAAAGTATATTTTAAATTATAATGCCACAAAAATGACAAGTATGTAAGGTGACGAATCTGTTAACTTGATTCAATAACTCCATAATATGTGTGTGAATGTATATACACACATATATAATTATACTTTATATAAATATAGTTATTATTTATCAATTAAAAATTTAAAAAGAACATAATGGTGATTTTTCAAGATATGATTAGTGTACCCTGCTGTTGTTCTTCATCTTTGGTTTTCACAAATAATGCCTCTTTTTCAATGTCAACTTATTAGACATTTGCTTAGGCCTCCCATGGCCCAGAACAGTGTTGAATGTGTGGAGTGTAATGACATTGTCTCTACTCTCAAAAGTGTGCTGTCATCTGGAACAAACAGGAGAGACAGAATCAGAAATTTTTACCGTTTCCACTTTTCTCTTTTAAAAATATTTCCAAGCATTATGAATGCCATATAGCTAATAAGTTGTAAAAAAGACTCAATGAGCCAATAAGAAACTAATATTATACTGATTTAGTAGTCCAATGATGTGTGACCTCTGATGTATAACCTGTTCCAACATGGTCAAGACAATGTCTGTCTTCAGTCCAGCTTCCAAGGTGATCTTAAAATATGCATGGAACCAGGCATTTGCTTATGTGGTCAATTATTCACTCCTAAGCATGTTTCCCAGGCAAGGGCTCATTCTCCTGCTACCATTTCCTTAATGCGCTTGCTACTTCAGCCCCCGTGAGCTCCTCGGGTTCCACATATGAATTCATGCCTTTATATCATTGCACACACTATTTCCCCTGTTCTATTTTCTACATATCTCTAGCTGCAGAACAAATTTCACTTCTTCTGTGGTGCCTTCTCTAATTGTCCTGCACAGACTTAGAAGTTCCCTTTGTTTATATTCCATAGCATTATATAAAGCTTTTGTCTTTGATGAGGATACATTCATTGAATTGTAGTGGGGGTCTCTTTATCCACCCCTCACACCTTGGGACTATGAGCACCTTAAAAAGAAGTAGTGTCTTATTTTTTTTTTACTTTCCCAGACTGCGTTGGAGAATGGGAGATAGATACTTTTTGAGGGATGTGAAGAAGGACAGCCTGAGGATTGTTGCCACGAAAGAGTCATTTCTATTATTTTCCAACAAAAACATGTTTTTTCAACTATTCATCTGGGAAAAATGTTTAATGAATTTTTACCCACATAGGATTATTTTCAAAGTGGGTCAATCATTTAAAAAGATAAACTGGGTCATTGATCAGACTCAGCTTAATAAGCACCAAGGTAGAACAGGAAGGGAACTAGAGGGCCTAAGAAGACCTGGGTTTCTGTCCCACCTCTGCAGCTAACATACTCTGTGGCCTTTCAGTTCATCTCCAAGCAGCATGGTTTTCTCATCTATAAAATGGGGCCTGAGAAGCAGTGGTTCATCTGAGATAG
This sequence comes from Glis glis, assembly GCA_004027185.1. Lineage (NCBI taxonomy): Eukaryota > Metazoa > Chordata > Mammalia > Rodentia > Gliridae > Glis > Glis glis. Next base: position 9,945 of record PVJS01005018.1, read on the forward strand.
ACCACTCAGCTGTAGATAGAAAAACTTACCCTAGATGATATCAAAGAAACTTTAGGGTTTTAAGGGACTCTAAGGTCGTCTATCTCAACTTTCCCCCTGGATTCAGGAATATGTCCATCAGCCCTACCAGGAGGGGGCATCTGACATCCAACAGAGTCCTCCAGGGGCCAGACATTCACTTCCTCACATGCTCCACACTCTATTGCTGGACGCCTCTCACATTAGGAATCCTCTACCCTAAGCTAAAATCTGCTTCCTTTCTGACTTTGCTCACTGCTCTTGATGAGCCCTCTAGAGTCACAAAAATGAGTCATTTCCCACTTGCCCACGACAGCCCTTCAATCATGTTGAGACAGCTGTCACAGCTCTCCTGAGCCTCATCTCCTTCAGATGAGACCGCCTGAGCTCCTTCAGGCATGTCTTGTATGTCCTGGATACTCATGTCCTCACTATTCCTACTGCTGTCCTTAGAACACACTTCATTGCACCTGTGTCAAGTGAGCTGAATGCTCTGTAGGGTCTGGTAAAGGTAGGTCCCAGGAAGCCACAGATTCCCTTGAGCTGGGCATGAAACTTCTCCCCTCAATGGCAAATGGCTCCACAATTTTAGGTTCAGTCTCAGAATCCTGTTGGCTCAAGTTGTGTTTGTGGTCAGTCAATATCTGAAATATTTCATAATTCAAAATAAAAATAACTTTCAAAATCCTCTATCAATCTAAGTCACCCTTCTTGCACTCACTTACGCAATTCATTTTTTCTCCCAAATTGGAAGAGTCTCCATTTAGCTACATGGCTCTCAGTCCTTAAATACCACAACCCTCCTGGGAGTCACATTGCAGAGTAGTGGCCATAAGTAATAATCCCAGGCTGAGGCATTGAACCAGGATCATCTTTGTGCACCTATTTAACAATTCACTCCCTGGTCTCAGCTACCTGGCTAGCTGACTACTGGCTCGGAAGCCTACCCAAGTTCCCTTCCCTGTTGTTTCCCTTCCCTTCACAGTAGTGGACTCTACCCAACCCTTCTTTCTTTGGTACCTATGTCAACCGTAAGAAATGACTTTCATAACCAGGCAAAGCTACTACTGCCCTGGGAAACCCTTTATTCTCTCTTTATAACAGAGAACAGAGAATGTACTTGTTCCCCTAAATTCCATCTTGTCAGTTTTATAAAATCTTGTTGTTCAAGATGCTTTTAAAATTAATTTTCATTCCAATATAATGCAATATAGCCCACAGTAATTTCCAGGTTTATGCTGCCTAGAAATGTAATCTGCTGGCTCTCATGTTTTACCCAAGGCCTTGATAAAGATGATCAATGGAACCATGGCAGAGTCATGTGGCCTGCTACCAGACACCTGCTTCAAAATTGGTGCCCAGCTATTTATTTTTAACTTGTTGGGTAGTTGAGTCAGCTCTGACTCTGCCTAAATTTATCATTAGAAAATCCACATTGCTTCAGTCTCCATCTTCTTAGTGGACAGTAGCATCGGTGATAGCTACAGTGTTAGGTCTGAGGATAAGACAGTACACAAGGCATAATCACTTCCTGAATTTGCTTAGACTTTGACCTTGAAGTTAGGTTTTCATATGGTTCAACTCAATTCATTTGGTGTTACAGGTTCTTTGATAGAACTGTATAAAGTGACTCAAGGAAACAGATAACAAGGAAACCCAGTCTAGTTTAGGGGGAGGTGGTAAGAGGTGAGGTCATCAGGGAAGTTTTCCAGAGGAGGAGTATCTGAGCTGAAGCCTGAAGGATGAGCAGGAGTTGGGAGGATGGAGGGAGGCAGGGGAAAGGGGAAGAGTGACCAATCAACTGTGGGAAAGCTATTGGAGCTTGGCTAAGATCAGGTGCATTATGGATTCTGGAACCTGGGTGGTAGGTACTCAATATATGCTAATTAAAGACCTGATGGCTCTTTAAGAGATAAAGGAAGTGAATCACAAATAATTGATAAATGACACTAAAATGCTTTGACTACCAAAAACATGAGAGAAAGAGGCTGAAAAAAACTGTGCTACTTAGAGGTAAGTAAGGATAGCAAGTGGCAAATTTGATTTCAAATGTACAACTGCTAAAATAAGCCTTGGAAGAAAGGAGCACATCAAGAATTTTGGAGAGAAGCAACTTCTTTGAATTGATCTGATTCCCTGATTTTATACATCAAACCCCATGGGGTGAATATAATGTTTGAGATAGTATCACTTTCATTTGGAGTATCTTGGGTGAAGCCTGATTTCTCTTATTTCCATAGACTAGACCTTTCTGAGCTACCTAAGGCTAAAGGGTACACTCAGTTCTGCCATTAGAAGACTATGTCTTAGCTGGGCATGGTGGCACACACCTTTAATCCCAGTACTTGCGAGGCTGAGACAGGAGGATCACAGGTACGAGGCCAGCCTCAGCAACTCAGTGAGGCTCTCAGCAACTTAGCGAGACCCTGTTTCAAAATAAAAAATAAAAATAGGGCTGGGGGTGTAACCTGGAGGTAGAATGCCACTGGGTTCAATCCCTAGCACCACAGGGGGAAAAAAGATCATGTCTTAAATTACTCACTGTGAATTGTATTGAATATGAAGTTTATATTCAGGGAATGTGGATTGGAGTAGGTCTGCCCTACTTCGTTCTCTGTTGTAGGTATTAAAGAATATTAAGAATTGCTGTTCCCAAGATTCCCATACGCTCACTTGTATTATTTCAGCTCTCAGACAGATACACTAGCCAGACCTAGAATTAGAAAAGAATGAAATGTCTATCTCCTTCTTTCCTTTCTTTTCTCACAAGAATTTTCGATGTGATAACTAGAATTCGGATACTGTGTGTGGCCTTGGGACAATCAGGATGAATTAAATAGAATACCAGAATAATCCTAATGCCTAGTGGATATTGCAGAAGGGCATTTCAGATAAAATTTGAGACCATTAGTCTGGTCAAAGATGGTAAGAAGGGCTCAATCTGAGTCAGGAATCATGCAAGGACAGGATTTCAAATTGTGAACATGAACATGATGGAAAGGAAAGCCATTGGCAGCCATATAGCTGTGCTCTGAATGTTGCCTCTCAATATTACTCCTGGAATGTGCTATTACTAAGTATGCCATTTCTCAAAAGCATCTCACTCCTGGGCATTGGAACAAATATATGGTTCTTGAATATGATGTGTCTCAAAGACTTATTTCCTATCTTGTCAGCAACAAAAAAGTAATAATTCTGTGCTTCAAAGAATGAGTTTAAGATTATACAGTGACAGAAGATTTTAAAAACCCCACCCGAATGGCTAGAAACTCCACAATACAGAGTCTATTTAGATAGCAAAATCATTTAGGAGCCAGTTGTCGAATATTAAATGATGCTGAGAAGTGGCACATTTGCCATATTCTTTGAAGTCTGAAAATACAGCTTCATATACTTTATGGAGCTTAAACTATTTGAATAAAAATGAAATATCTCTTGGCTAGAAACGATATTGCTGTGGTCTGCTTTTATTTCCTCGGGACGACAACTTAGGAGGAAGAGATTTAGAAAGCAAAGTTTTCTCTTTTGGGTCTATGTTTCCTGCTGGGCCAGATGCTGAGAGGAGAGGGGGAGAGAGAACTTGTAAGTTTTGCTTGAGGAAAAGAAAGTAAAGCTTGAAGAGTGTGACAAGAATTTTTCTCCTGGAAATTAGTGGTTATATTTTTTTGTTTCTCTCTTTCTCTTTCTCTTTCTCTCTCTCTCTCTCTCTCTCTTTTCCTAAACTGAGCTAATAACTCCTCAAGGGCAGGATTTAAATTACACAGCTTTTTAAGAGCAACATTGGTTTAGCTTAAGTCTGTATGGCATAGCTTAGAAATGTTGCTTTGCTAGGACTTTAATGGTGAAATTGCTGAAATATTTTGCAATACCAGGATATTATGTTCTACGTGGAGTGGGCTTGATTCTAAACCTTCATTGTGTTCCAATCTTTATGCCCCAGAGACTCAAAGTCATTTGTCACACAGTCTCATATATCTTATTACAAAAACAGCCAGAAAACTCTAGCTATTTGGAAATGTTTTTTCTTTCTTTTTTTTAAAGAATGTACAATCTTTAATATAATGTCAACAATATCAGTTTCTTTAGGTCCTTCACTGAATATATTTTAGTTTATTGCTTCATGTAGTGAAAAAAATTAGTAATAAATCTAAACATTCTCAGAAATCTCTAAGCTTTTAAAGGGGAAACAAAACAAAATGAGTTAGATCTCAAATTAAAAGGTCAAAAGAAATAGCTTTGATGAAAATATTTACCCATTTAAGTGTATTGTTTCCGTTTGAAAAAAAATAGTTTGAGAAATGCTTAAAATCTTTTCTGGGAATCGCATTAATTCTTGATGTCTTCTCAGCATTCAGCTTTCTTACAGAGTTGCGCCCCTGGCTCAATTTTGAGTCCTCAAGGCTGTCTGCAGATTAGGTCCTGGTGGAAATAAGACCACAAGGATCAGAAGGCACCAGCTCATCTTCACTGCTGTTATAAAGCAGACCCACACTTGAAGTGAATTAGAATAGAATGGATTTGAAAAGAAGGTTCCAGAAACCCAAGTTCTAATCCCAGTTCTACATCAAACACACTCAGCTGCTCCACCCTGGAGGACTGTGTCCCATCCTGTCCCTAATCGTTCCTAGCAGTTGTTACTGCCTTCTCGTCCCCACCTCCCTTCATTCATGGACAGGACAGCGTCTAACATGGGTGCCTCTCCCTGCACCTTCTTGTTTACTTGAACATTGGCCCTGCCTTTTGATTTGTCCAAGTCAATAGTCCTCACTTCCTTTGGAGCCTCCATGTCCCCTCTTCAGTGTGGTCTGCAGGTTGGTAGCAGCTCTCTTCCTATCCTGGTCTCTTTCTCCTCCTACAGCCCCTAGGAAAGGTGGCCATTCTCAATTTCCTCCTGTGCCTTCCTTCCTCTTCCTGTCCCCTAGGGAGGCGATCCCTGGAGCTCTTGCTCTCAGCCCTCTTTCTGCTCTCTGGCTTCTTCCTCGTCACTCTACTTTCACAATTGCCATGATCATGTATTGATTGTGAATGTTTCTAACATTTCTACCTCCAGTTCCAGCTCTCTTTTGATGATTGTGTGTCTACACAGGATGGTCTATTAATCTCAAAAACAACAGGACCCAAAGCCGGGCGTGGTGGCACCTGCTTGTAATCCCAGTATTTGGGAGGCTGAGACCGGAGGATCCAGGTTCGCAGCCAGCCTCAGCTACTTAGTGAGACCCTGTTTCAAAATAGAGAATAAAAAATAGGGCTGAGGGTGTAGCTCGGAGGTAGAATGCCCCTACTGCAAAACAAACAAACAAACAAACAAACAAACAAACAAGCAAACACACAAAAAAACACAACAGGGCTCAAACTTAATCATCTCTCCTTTACAACTTATCACTTTTTCTCAACCTTCTCTTTCTTTTCCTCTCTCCTTCCCCCTCTCCTTCCTACCTTCCTTCCTTTTTCCATTCTTTCTTCTTGGTACTAGACATTGAATTCAGGGGTATTCTATCAAGGAGCTACACCCCCAGTGCCTTTTCTTTTTTTTTTTTTTTGACACAGGGCCTTGCTAAATTGCTGAGGTTGTCCTAGAACCTGCCATCTCCTGCCTCAGCCTCCCAAGAACTGGGATTACAGGAGTGTGCCCCCTTGCCCTGCTAGACTTTCCAGTTTCTATCAATAGCATCATCATAAAACTACACAAGTAATTTGCACCCTTCAGTGCCAACCTTTTATTTTATAACCTATTATACATATTCCCTCACCCCTTGTATTTAATTAATTTTGCTTATTTACTCTTTCAGGAAAACAGGTATAATCTTTGATTCATACAAGTCACATACCACTTGCAAATCACTTAGGGAGTAAATAGTACATTTCAAATATTTTGAATTACATGCTTCTGTGACAATTTATTTACTTTTGGCTTATGCTCTATAGAGTTGCAATTAGTCATTTTGTATTTTCTGATCAATTTTGCATAGGAAAATGAAACTATGCAATAATGAAAATGCCATGAAAATATTTTCCTTAGGGTAACTGCTGACATTCAAATTAATATGAATATAACTCAGAAATATTTTAAATTAATGTAAAAAAACTTAGAAATATTTTGCACTTTTGTACAATATATAAACATGTACATGATATATATTTCATGTATCTTATCCTATCTATCTATACCAGAATTTAAAAAATATAGCTTTCAAACACTTCCTCTATGTTTAACTAAATTTGTACTTTAATTTTTAATATTTTTTATTATATTTAAAGACTGAAGGTTATGAAAGGGTGCCAGATATTTTCCTAAACTATAGTCTTAATATGAAATTAAAACATTACTATGTCTTACTAATATATTTTAAAACGATATTTAACTTTTTTATTGTTTTTGTTTATTATTATTGTTACTTATTTTCAAGTCATTTCAGGCTAATAGAAAAGTTACAAGAACAGAGAATTCTTGGATAATAGCCTCCACCTGAGTCCCCAAATGTCAACATTTTATGACATCTATATTCTCTCTTCATACTCATACACACTGAGTTTTTCTAAAACATTTAAGAGTAGGTGGCATATTTGATGCCCTTTTATGCTTATATGCCTCAGTGTGTTTCCTAAAAAACAAACAAATTGTTCTCTTACATAGCCATAGAACTGTGATCAAAGTAATATTTGATTTTTTAAACCAAAGTAATACAGGCACATGATGAAAATATGATAGCACAGAAGTGCTCAGAATGAAACCAAAACTTTACTGCACTTCAGTTCTGCTTCCTAGTATTAAAAAATGCTGATCATTAATGACTTCTATTTTTCAATCCTTTTAATAATTTTGTCCCTAATTCTAAGTAATGTATTTATAGCACTATTTCTTAGATGAGTCATTCATCTTAAATAATATTTATGAAGCTGTTTCTATGTGCCTGGACCTAGTTCTATATTTTATATAAGTGTTTATATATATATATATATATATATATATATATATATATATATTGTGTGTATGTAATTTATTTAAAACCTGTCTATTCTTCCTTTGCTAGAAAAGAGACTATTTGGTGCATGTAAATGACTCTTCTTTTCTTTTCTACTCTTCTGGTAGTTGTTATTTTAGTTATTTACTTGATTATCTTTATAATATCCCTAAATTAAAACAGAGATACATAATGTAATAATATTTTACTTTAATATTGTTAAATGTGGAACCCATTATATCTCCTTCTCTATATCTCATTTGTTACTTAAAAAAGGATATTTCTAGTGTCTAGGTCAAATAGGTCTCCTATTCTAAACTGCTAGTTGGTTCTATGTTTGAATGCTGGCTTTTTCAGTTTTTCTTATCACATTTCCCCTTTTACTTTTCAAAGAGAAGAAACATGCTTTCTTCTCATCATTTCATTAAAATAATCTATGTTGATAATCATTCTCACTGTAGCCTAGAATGTGTTCGTTCTTTGAAAAGATGGAGCCCACTGACTTCCTGTTTAACTGTTTCACTTGGAACCAATTAGTTCTATTTCTTAGTCCTATTGCAGAACTGTCATCTTGGGATATTTTTTTCTTTTCATTGACACATTTCAAGTGTCCCACATCTTCCTCTTTTTCTGGACATCCTATTGTATTAGAAAACCTCCTCAGATGGCTTTTTCAGGAAGGGTACATGGAAAATAGACTTTACTGATATTTTGATATTTGCATATCTAAATGACCTTGCACTCCATTGGGGTATAGAAACCCAAGTTCCAAATTATTTTTCCTGAGAGTGGTGAAGACATTGTTCTACTGTCTTCTGTCCTCAGATTTTTGGTAGAACATTTAGGGAGTTATTTTCATTTCATTTTTATGTGATTCATTTTTTTTCTGGAAGCACCTATGAGCTTATGGTGTTTGGAAATTGAACAAAGACATGACAGGTGAGGATCTTGAAAAATACAATCTACTTAGCGTTTGTTGTGCCCTTTTACTCTCAAGATTTGTGTCTCTCTTTTCCCCTCCTTATTCTAGTGATAATTATCTCCAGTCTGTTTGCTCTCTATCGTTTTCAAGCTTTATCAGATTTGGAAGGCCAATGTGAGGCAGTTGCCACTGTTCTCTGAAGGTGGCTGTGGTTGGGTGTGGTGACAAACTGACTCAGAGGGACAATGGGTTCCAGGATGTGCTTAGTCTCTTCTGCAGTGTGTCCAGTTCTTTTTCCTGACTGCTGGTCCTATCAACCACAACAATCCCAAGCCCACCAGCAGACAGATACATGAGAGCTGACCCACGAGACCTCTTCCCTTTGCAGACTCATTTCCACAGCTGAGCAGGGTAAGCCTCTCAGGTTGACTGGTGTGTGATGGCTCTGATCCTCAAACACCCCTTCTAGACTTTACCTTCCCCTTCAAGCCCTTTCCACAACTCCGTAAGATTTAATACCTATGAGAAATGGTGGGCACACCTATAATCCCAGTACCTGGGAGGTACTGGAATTAATCAACAGGAGGATTGCAAGTTTGAGGCCAGCCTCAGCAATTTAGCAAGATCCTATTTCAAGATGAAAAATGAAAAGGGCTGGAGGTGTAGCACAGAGGTAGAATACCCCTGGGTTTGATCCCAGCACAAAAAGAAAAAGGTAAATTTCTTATCCCATAACTCATAATAGCTTTATTTTTCTAATTAAACCCTGACTACAACCTCCTAAATTAATCTTCTATGTCTCAAAAGTTTTTCTCAAGTTTAATTTTTTTCTTTCTGCTCTATTTTCTGGGTGGTTTTCTTGACTTTATGTTTGATTTCTGAGAATTTTTTTCTTTTTCTTTGTTGCAATTTCATATCATCCCATAATATCATCTAGAATTTCTTTGAGAATACTATTTAAAGCAGTGTTTTCTTTTTAATATCTCAAATGGTCCTCATTCTTATGGAACTAATTCTTTTCCATAATTTATCTAAATTTTCCTTTTTCATGCTGGTAGCTTGCTTTTCAAGACCAAAGATCCTAAGTGGTAGGCTCATAAATATAAATGGATATTTTTCTAGGTAGTTGGATTCTCCATTTTATTGACAGATCTCTTTGCTTCTACAGGAATATTTTTCACTTCAGAGATTCTGGGGGATCTCTGAAAGATGAGGAGACAAATGCTTGTGCTCTGATGGTACCTGGGATAGAAATGTCCATCAAATCTCTGTGGCTCTAGCCCATGTTTTCTTTTACACCTTCTAGTAAGCACTACAAGTGAGTTCATCTGTCATATTTGTTTCCCTGCTTTCAGTCTTTTTTACACAGTGTATTAGTCAGCTTTTCATTGCTATGACAAAATGCCTGAGAAAAAGAACTTGAAGGAAGAAAAGAGGTTTCAGTTCATGGTTTACTGGCTCCATTGCTCTGTGCCTGTGTTGAGACAGAACATCATGGCAGAAGTGTGTGGCAGAGCAAAGATGCTTAGCTCATGGGGGATAGGAAGCAGAGAGAGAGAAAGAGAGGATAAGGGGGCCAAGGACAAGATATACCCTTCCAGAGAATTTATCCAGTGACCTACTTCCTCCAACTAGGCCCCACCTTCTACAGTTTCCACCACCTTTTTAATAGTCTGTTCAATTATGAACTCATCAATGGGTTAATCCATTGATTAGGTCAGAGCCCTCATGATTCAATCGCTTCCCAAAATCTCTACCTCTGAACACTGCCGTACCGGGGAACAAGCCCTCACTCAACACATGAGCCTTTCAGGGAACATTCCAGATGCAAACCATAATACTCAGTTTAAATTTTCATGGAAGCGTAATCCTGCTATAGTATTGCTTCAATCACAAAAACTTTCTAGAAAACATTCTATGGTTCTCAATTGTCTTCAAAGTCAATGTAAAACTTCTCAGGCACTGAGGCTCTTAGAAATACGCTTTGAACCTCCCTTCCCATGATTGTATCACCCTGATATCCCCACACTTCAGGCAATTGGGTTGATTAATATTCCCTGATTATGGCAATCTCCATCTCAAAACTCTTACTCATGCCTTAATTTTTCTCCATTTATAATGACCTTCTCTATGTCTTCATTTATCAAAACTTGACCCTTTTTGGACATCTACTCAAGTACCACTTTTCCATCATTTTTCTGACCATTCTCTCCATTTTAACTTACTATCATACTTTTTTAAGAGTGTTTTACTGCAGAAATAGCATCTTGTCTGCTATAATGACTATCTAGTATTCTTTTTTATCCTAGGTTAGAATGAAATTTGCTGGAAGATAAGGACCGTGTTCACCCTGTTCTAACCTCTCTCTACTTTTTATCCAAATAACTATGAATGTGACACAGCGGGCATTCAGTGAGCACTCATTTACTCAATAAATTAATGCTTAGATAAATATTTGCATTTTAAAGCTTCTCTGAATTTCAGCTTCTTGCAAAATGATAATAATTCCTGACCTATTTCACTGGCACCTGAATTTTGGAAGAAAAAGAAGCCTGGAGGTCATGAAAAGATTCATGTAAGGGCTTCTGTCATCTTATAGTCATGTGTTCTGATTTTCAGGAAATAATCATGTTTATCATTTCATCTTTGTGAAGACCTTCCCTGTATACATACAAAAGTTGAATTGAAAATAATTTCTCTAACAATATTGCTTGACAAGGCATTCTGCCTTGGGTATTTTCTGTATCCTTCATGATTTGCCATAAATCTCTGAGGTCTTATTCTAATTCCAAAGGGGAAAGCAACTGGTTCTCTGGAGATGTCTAAAGCTTTGGGCATGGTATGACTCATTTTTTTAAGTATTTTTGCTAGAAAGCATAGCCTTATAAGAAGTGAGCAGAACTCATTATATTCTTAATGTTGGTGTCAAGTGAGGACTTTTGCAAACAACATAATAAAATTATATAAAGCATATTCTTGGCAAAGTGCCAAATATGCCATCTTTTCAAATTACTACAGTAATAAGCCATTGTTGCATCTTCTTGGTTTGAATTTTCCATCTTGAATATTTATATGGATTGATTTGCTCTACAAGTCATGCATGCAAAAAATTCACTAATCATTTATCAAGCATTAGTATTGGAGAGATGACTAAGGTACAGACCCTGCCCTTAGAGAGCACACAGCCTATGGGGAGGACAGACCAATCAAAAGGACATCTCAGGAGCAGCTGGTAAGTGCTCTGCTAGGAGGAAGCAGTTCAGGAAGAAGGAGACCAAATTCTACCAGGTAGAATCTTGCTTTACATTATTGCTAAAATAAGAATTTTGATTAAAACTCTTATGGATGCTCTTAGAATTATAGCAACTTTCTTATCTATTATGAACATTTTTTACTGCTTTTGTTATATAGATTCCTGTGTGGAAAAGGTTAAGTTTCTGTGTTTGTCATAGGATAGTATCTTAGTATCCCACTGTATAATCTCAGCCTATTCTCAGGGAATATGGTGGATGAGCAGTTCTCAACAGAACTGTATAGTAGTATCACCTAGGGGCATATACTGTCCAGGCCCCTCTATAGAAAGGCTGACTAATTGCTCCAGGGAAGAGGTGGCCTTTTTAAAAAGCTGCCCCACATAATTGTAAAGTGCAGTTGAGGTTGCAAATAGAATTTGTGATAGAATTGTATCTGTAGGTATAGTATTCTAGTATGTCTTTGCTGAAAGCGCCCTTAGAAATCATCACGTGCAAATTCTGTTTCATAGAGAAGACAAAGATTAGGTTGTTGCCCATATTCCTTGGATGTTATTTGTTGTTTTTTATTTATATACTCTTATTGGTGCATTATAGTCTCACATCATGATGTAGTTCATAGTGATAGTGACATACATGTACACAGCACTTGGTGGGCTGCTACTCTTACAGGTTGATTTCTGTCCTATTCCCACAATTGATATGTTGAAGTCTTAACCTCCAGTACCTCAGTATGTGATCTCATTTGGAAAGAGGGTCATTGTAGATATAATTAGTGAAGATAGGGGGGCCTTAATCCAGTATGATATGTGTTCTTATAAAAAGGGGAAGGCTGGATACAGAGACATGCATATGAGATGAACACAGAGCCAAGATCGGAGTTACGCTGCCACAAGCCCAGGAACTACCAGAAGCTGGAAGAGAGACCTGGGACATATTCTTCTTCAGTGCCTTTAGAGGGAGCATGGCCCTGCTGACAGCCTAATTTTAGACTTCTGACCTTCAGAACAGTGAGACAATAAATTTCTGTTGCTTCAGTCACTTAGTTTGTGGTACTCTGTTGGAGCAGCCCTAGAAAATAATACAGTATGTTTAACATGAGTTTAGCCCTACCCTGGTTAACCTGGCTATTCTCACTCCTAGTGTGATGGGTGGGTCACTCCTTCCTCCCCACTCCATGAAACACCAGAAGGCACGTATATGTGGTCTGGGAAGTCAGGGCTACTCTGCCATGGCCGAGGCCTTCTGGTGACCAATCTGGCTCAGTGCTTCTATAGCCAGAGACAGATGTGCTGAGAAGTGCACTGGGCTATCATTTTTAAAGCATATCTCAAAAACCAGATTAATGGCTACCATGAAATCAATTTATGTAGAATCAATGTGAGTTTTTGTGTCTATGTGTGTGCATGAGCATGTGTATGCGTGGGTGTGTATGCATGCACACATGCCTGCGTATGAGCATGAGGATAACAGGTAGACATCCCTCTTTGGTTTTGTCTCTGAGAGCAGGACTAGCTCCAGGAAAGATTCTGAGCTCTCAGGGCTGCTAGCTGTCCTTGACTTGGGAAGGTACTTTCTTTGCAGTTTTTGGCTGTTTTGCTTTGTCTGTTCTCAACATTTTGACCTCTAATCTCCCTTCTTTCTACTTTAGTATTGCCTTAAATACTTCTCATAACTCTGGGCTTGGGAAGAAGACATCATATAATCACTTTTCTCCTAGATCCCCTGGCAGGTGGGTGCAATGTGTGAAGCAGTAATTTTCTAAGAGTTCCTGAAAAGCTTGGTGTTTTTTTTTTTCTTTCTTTTTCTGTGTTTGCATGCTTATATCATAATAGAATTGTAACTGTGGGGCTCTGATTATGGAAGAGACCTGGAGATCATCTTGACCAAAGTCGGAGCTGGAACCTGAGCTCCAGTAGGGAGAGTGGGATCCTAATGGTCTGTATTGAATGAATCTTAGGTTTGGGCTTGTGATTCTCCACCTACAGGATATTCACCCACACCAATCATTTACTAAGCTGTGGGGTCCTGAACAAGTGTTGGAATTGCTCTTTGTCCTCACTTGTAGAATGAAGACCCTATTATTTAGGAGTCGGGGTTGAGTTTTCCATGTTAGAACCCTGAGTTCTGTGTTCCATCCTGGCACCCAAAGGTGCTTGGCATCTGAGTATTGTGGGGACAGATGAATCTGGAGGCCGGAGCGCCTGGAGCAGGTACAGAGTCTGCACAATAGAACAATACAAACCACTCCTCCCTCTCGCTAGTCTCTTGAAATGTGTGCTTATCAGCTTCCAAAATTATGCACAGCCCAAGATGCATCAGCAGAATTGGAAAAAAAAAAAGAGAAAACACAGCAAAAACCCAACAAATCTCTAGCCAACCAATCTATCTCTTCAAGCTGGTTGGTTTTTTATTTAGCATTTTTTTTGTTTTGTTTTTCTGGTCGCATAAGGATGGGAACAGGATGAGAGCTTTCCTTTCCTCCTTTTAAATATTTCTGTGATTGAAGCATTTGAGAAGGAAGGAGAGGGAAGAAAAAGGGAGTAGGGGAAGGTTAACTTGGAAGTCATCCTGAGAAGTCACCCCAGGCCCTGCAACGGGAGCAATCAGGATATAGAAGGGGCCAGGCTGGTAGAGGAGCCCTGAGCAGTGGCTCTACCTGTAAGGGATAGGGAGGAGGCATCTCAGTCTTCCAGCTTCCTGTGACAGGAGACCAGAATGTGCAGGGCCCTAGAGGCCATGTCAAGCAGCCCCTTTCTTGCACTGAGAGGAAATGGAGGCCGGAGAGGAAGATGAGTGAGAAGATGCTACTGTTGTACAAGCCCTATGTCAGGTCCTGGCCACACATTGTCTCATTCTGTCTTCATAGTACAAGACGTTGTTTGCCATGTTTTTCAAGGCAAAACACCTTGAACCTGTTTTTCAAGGCAAAAAAACATGCACAGATAGAAGTGGTACGCCTGCCTTCCCACTTCAGCCTGCCCAGCTAGCTGGTAAGAGATGTTCTTCTCCATGTTAAGCCATGAGAGTACATTTTCCTCGTTATGGACTTGATGGGAGTAAAAGTAGCATTCTCAACTGCTTGTTACCTGCTGGAGAGAGGATTTGTCATTTTCACCGAAAGGATACTTGTTACAGAACTCGACAGGCTGACTCATGGCCCCCAGTGACAACTGAGTCCTAGTCCCTGCAAGTGATGAATGCTGCCTACAGGGCAGAAGGGACTTTGCAGCTGTGACTCATCTAAGGATGTGGAGATGGGAGGGTATCCTGGGGTATCTAGGCAGGTCCTAAATGTGATCATAGGAGCCTCGTATGAGGGAGGCAGAGAAGGATTTGACCACAAAAAAAAGGCAATGTGAGAAGTGAAGCTGTATGCTACCCTGCTGGCCTTGAACATGGAAGAGGGAAGGAGCCATGGCAAGAAATGCAGCTCCAAAAGCAGGGAGGGCAAAGAACCCACTTTTCCTAGAGCCTCCAGAAAGAGCGGAGACTTTGACTGCAACCGAGTGAAGCTGACTTCAGGCTTCTGACTCCCAGGAGGTTGTGCTCCTTTAACCACCAGCCTGCGGTAACTCATCACCGAAGCCACAGGAAATGAATGCAAGACCTACTGTCCACACCAGGGAACAAGGACGCCAGGGCGTGGCGGCCTCCTCCTCCAGCCACACCTTACCACCCGATAAATCCATTCAAATTATTAATCCATCAGTGGATTTATCCACCGATAAAACCATAACACCTGGGTTTGGGTGGCAGGGGAAATTTGGGCTAGCCTGCCATTTGCAAAACTGAGGGATATTAGAATGGCAATCATTAAAAACACAAATAATAATAAATGCTGGCAAGGATGTGGAGAAGTAGGAACTCTTGATACATTGTTGGTGGGAATTGCATATTAGTGCAACCACTATGGAAAACAATGTGGAGGGTCCTCAGAACAATGGGAATGAACCTATCATATGACCCAGCTATACCACTCCTGGGTATCTACCCAAAAGAATTGAAACCAGATGCACACGCTTGTAATCCCAGTACTTGGGAGGCTGACACAGGAGGATCGCGGGTTTGCAGCCAGCCTCAGCTACTTAGTGAGGCCCCTCCACAACTTGGCGAGACCCTGTTTCAAAATAAAGAATAAAAAATAGGGCTGGGGATGTAGCTCAGAGGTAGAATGCCCCTGGGTTCAATCCCCAGTACCACACACAAAAAAAGAATTGAAACCAGATTACCATAGTGATGCATGCATGTCTAGGTTTATAGCAGCACAGTTCATAATTACCAAACTATGGAACCAGCCTAGGTGTCTATCAACAGATGAATGAATTACAAAATTATGGGATATATACACAATGGAATTCTACTCAGCCATAAAGAAGAGCAAAATTATGTCATTTGTAGGGAAATGGTAGAACTGGAGAATATTATGCTGAGATTAGTCAGTCACAAAAAGTGAGGGATTGAATGTTCTCCCTCATATGTGGAAGCTAGGGAGAAATTGGGACACAGGAAGGACTCTAGACAAAGGAGGAGAAACCTCAGTGGAGTGAGGGAGGGGACCTAACTGAGGGAGGCAGGACGGGGAAGACTTGAAGAAGGAAACACTTCAATGGACATGATGTACACACACAAATTTACCAATGCCAATCACAGTGTCATGCATGAGAAGATGGTCAGGGAGAGGGAATGGGGTGGGAACTTGGGGAGGGCTCAATGAGTACTGTGTGCATGTATGCCTCTATCACCCTGAACTTCATCACAATGTATGATTACAATGCAACAACAACAACAAAAAACCTGATGGATATCACAAACAGTTGTAGGGGTAGAGAGGTAAGATTAAAAGTGTCAACCAGGGAGAGAGAGATGTAGGGGGCAGGCAGTATTTTCTGTTCCTTGTCTGACATGGGGGAACTTGCCCATAATCACTTTGCTCCCTTACCATGATTATCTTAGTGTGGTAAAGGGCAGGAGGGAGGTGTTATCCCCGGCATTGTGAGCAGCTGCATGATGTGTACAGGTACGTGAGGCACTGGAGACTTCCTGTACACATTAGTGTGATGGTGGAGTGGGGGGAGATTGAACCCTGGGCTACCTCCCTCCAAATTGCTTGTCTCCACTTCTGTTCCATGTGGCTCCACACAGAAAGGGATGCACGCCAAATTAGAGCTAGAACACAAGCTCCCCACTTCTCAGTTGAGACCCCTTTTCATTTCATCGTACTGCTTTCTTTTGCAAAAAGAAACTTTCTTTTTTATTTTTTGCATGTTGTCCTACATATCTGTGTTCAGTATATTATTTTGTTCAATCTAACAGAAATGCCCATCCATTATTTTCATCAAGCAAAAGAATCAAGTGGATTAAATGGAAAAGAAAAATCTTCACCCTTTCCAAAGAGAAGTTGTAAATTTTTAAAGCATCCCGAGAGAGAAAATTACGCTGTAATTCAGTGAGTGCACCTTTGTGCAGGGGTCTTTACATCCATCTTCTCATTAATCCTTGCAAGATTTAGAGCTTAGTTTTTATTATCTTCAATTTGTCAATGAGAAAAACCAGGGTTGAGAGGGACTAGGGAATTGTCCAAAGCCATCTAACTTGGTCAATGGTTCCCAACCTTCAGTGAGCATCAGCGTCCCTTGGAGACTTGTTTTCACACAGATCCATGGCTTTATCCCTTGGTGTTGCTGATTCTATATGTGTGGGGTGAGGCCCAAGAATTTGCATGGCTCATAAATTCCCAGTTAATACTGTTGCTGCTGGTTTGGGCACCACACTGGCAAAACTTCTAAGCTGGAGCAGTTTAAGAAGGATGTGAAACTAGAGCAGTTGGAATCCCACTCATGTGACTCAGGATTCCCTTTCTGGAACTGACTTCAGGTTCTCAGGGAGCCTGGCTACTTCTGGACAGAGCTGCACACAAGGAGCAGACACTGCCCCGAGGGCCCTGACTCTGACTCCCAACCATGCTCTAGGTGTGACTGTGGTCAAGAGAGCAGAATGACGTGTCTGTCCGTGGAGGGAAGTTGGGGGGGGGAATAGTTCGATTCTGCTCAAAAACACAGCAGCTGCCAAGAGTTGGAGTTCCTCTCCTTTCCATAACTCCCCTCATATTTATTGGAAATAAAACATCTTAAACTTTGTATTCTTATAAATTTTTTGTTCACCATAATCATATGAAATTATAGAACCTCTGGGAGATCGCAACATTATTTCAATGGATCACCAGTTATAAATTGTTTAAAAGCTGTGCTTTCAAAGGAACCCATCAAGAGTCTAAAAAGAGAGCCTGCAGAATGGGAGAAGATTTTTTTTCTAGGTACTTCTCCAATAGAGGACTAGTATCTAGAATATACAAAGAACTTAAAAAACTTAACACTAAAACACCCAAATAATCCAATAAAAAATGAGCAATTGAATTAAATAGACACTTCACAAAAGACGAAATACAAATGGCCAATAAATGTATGAAAAAATGTTCAACATCATTAGCAAGCAGGGAGATGCAAATAAAAACTATACTGAGATTCTGCCTAACCCCAGTTAGAATGGCAATCATCAAGAATACAAACAATAAAAAGTGCTGGTGAGGATGTGGAGAAATAGGAACTCTTCTACACTGTGGGTGGGATTGCAAATTAGCGCAATTACTATGGAGATCAGTGTTGAGGTTCCTCGGAAGACTGGGAATGGAACTGCCATATGATCCAACTATACCACTCCTGAGTATCTTTCCAAAGGAATTGAAATCAGAATATTATAGTGATACATGCATATCCATGTTTATAGCAGCACAATTCACAATAGACAAATTATGGAACCAGCCTAGATGTACATCAACAGATGAATGGATTACAAAATTATGGGATATACACAAAATGGAATTCTACTCAGCCATAAAGAACAAAATTATGTCATTTGCAGGAAAATGGAAGAATCTAGAGAATATTATGCTAAGTGAGATTAGCCAGTCACAAAAAGTGAAGAATCATATATTTTCTCTCCTATGTGGAAGTTAGGGGGAAA
Source organism: Glis glis (assembly GCA_004027185.1). Lineage (NCBI taxonomy): Eukaryota > Metazoa > Chordata > Mammalia > Rodentia > Gliridae > Glis > Glis glis. Next base: position 28,121 of record PVJS01005018.1, read on the forward strand.
TTGGGATGTAAGAGGAACTTCAGATAATGGAGGAAAAAACCCAGTGGAGTGAGATAGAGGGGGTCTAAGGGAAGTGTGTGTGGGGGGAGACTTGATGAAGGAAACACTTCAATTGATGCTATGTACATATATGGAATTATCGATGACAATCTCAGTATAGTGCACAGGGAAGGGGAGGGAATGGGGTGGGATCTGGGAGAAGCTCACCAAGTGCTGTGTGCATGTATATCCCTAATACTCTGAACTTCATTATGATATGTGATTACAATGCACCAATAAAAGTATATTTACAATTAAAAGATAAAAGCTGTGCCTTCTTGGAGGTAATTCTAATCATGGCTAATTTTAACATCACTGTATAATGAAAGAATGGGCATTGTTTGGCTTTATATTGGATTCAACTCATTTTTATTTTATTCACTTTTACCTCCACTATCAACAGGATTCATGCTCATTGTCAAAATTTTGGAAAATACAATGATTGTGAATGAAAAATTTACTCAAAATTCCAACACACAGGACAAATCCTACTTACTCTTTTTATGATTTCCTTCATTTTTCCTCTCTTTTATGACCTTTTATTTAAAAAATGTGTGTATGCTTTGTTTCATATAAATGCATAGTTTCATATAAATATATCAATGGTATGAAATCACACATACATTTTTTAGCAGTTCAGGGTTCTTTGTTAACTTTTGCCAACCTCCTCTCTAATCTCCTCCCCCTCTATTTATAGCACCCTTTTTCCAGGTAATCAACTTAGTACATGTCTTATGTTTTCCTCCAGGCTCATTTAAGTATGTGCTATTCGGAGTTCAGTCTTTTCCTATGCATACTTTTAGTATTCCGTTACATTCATATATTGTGGTTTGCTGAGCTATTCCTCTGTTACAAGATGGTTTAGTCTGCTTCAGTTTTCACCATTATGTTGATAAATATCTTTGCATAAACATTTTGTCCGCATTTCTGAGTTTTCCATTAGACAGATTCTCTGAAGTGCAATTTCTGGGTCAAAGTATATAAACATTTTTTAAAGCTCTTCACCATGGACATATTACTTTTTAGAAAGGTTTTAAAAATTTGTCCTCCTACTAGCAGGGGTGAAAGGGTGAATTCATTTGGAGGTAACACTTTAGATTCATTGTGCTGAGATGTTTGAAAAGTTTCTAACATGGCCAAGCCCCAGGCTCCAGTTATTGCCTTCCAAGCAAGACATTTAGAGGCATGACAGTTAGATCGGACAGTCCCAAGACCAGATTCTATAGTTTGATTTTATTTTTGTTCTTTAGTGGTGTTGAGATTGAACCCAAAGCCTCGCACATGCTAGGCATGTGCTCTACCACTCAGATATACCCCCGGCCTTTAATATATTTAAAGGAACTAAAGCACTCTCCATTTTTTTCTACTTGCTCTCTGATTTACATATTATATCAACTATATTTCTTTAACATACTTTGAATCCAGAAACACCATGCTGACCAACCCATCTGTCTGGATTTCCTTCTACTTTGTCTCTTGCACTGTGCCTAGCTAATGTGTCTGTAAGTCAGCAGCCCTTGCCTTCAGAGAATTTGCAGTGGAATTGCCCATGGAGATATACACATGTAAAGGTGTCATGGGAAGACTTGCTCTACAAGGATCCCAAATTATGTTACAGAGATTAGGTGGAGTATTGAGCAGGACAACTTGTGGTCTGAAGTCAACAGGGAAGGCTTCATGACAGAAGCAAAATTGAACTGAGCCTTACAGGGAGTGAAAGGATTTGGAGCTATGGACAGAGAGGGTGTTCTGGGTGTCTTAGATTGGAGAACTGCTGTGAGCAAACATCTAGAGATAGATTTGATGTGATATCAGACACTATCTAGAGTAAAAGTTGGATCTTGATGAGGAGTCAGAGAAGGAAGACCAGGTGTACTAAAAGTCCAGCAGAGGTTAGAGCTATGAACCTGAAGTGCCCCAATTCTCTGCGAAGTTTGGTATTTCTTCTCTAGTGCTCCACATTGCAGGAACAGAGATAATGACTGGTTGGTTTGCTCTGTAGTTGTGGGTTTGCAGGGTAAGTGTGGAAGAACGATGGGATGTGGATGTCAAATTCTTGGCACAGAAATGTTTGGAGTGATCCACCTTAGGTCCTAGACTAAATAGGGAGACACGTGGAACAGGGGAGAGTTGCTGATGGATTTGTAGAAAAGTGAGAGATATAGGAAAGTGTTGTCCAATAAAAATATAGTGTAACTCATAAATGCAAACCACATAGATACAATAGTTCCCCTTATCTTGAGTTTTGCTCTGCATGGTTTTAGTTACCCATGGCCAACTGTGGTCAGTACTGCACAATAAGATATTTTGAGAAAGAGAGAGAGAATGAACAAGTGTATATTTATGTAACTTTTAGTATAGTATAGTCTTAAAATTGCTATTGCTCTGTTTCATTATTATAGTTGTTAGTGTCTTACTGTGCCTAATTTATAAGTTAAACTTTATTATAGGCATTTGTATAGAAAAAATAAGTACTATATATAAGGTTTGGTACTATATATATATAGTAGTACTCTCTATATAGTAGTAGAGGTTTCAGGCCCTGGGGATTTTGGAGAAGATCCCCTGTGGGTAAATGGGGATGACTGTATTTGCAATTTTTCTATAACACTTTAAAAGAGATAGGTTACAATAATTTAATAGTATCTTTTATTTAACCAGCATATACTATATTATTGTTTTAATGTGTAATTGATATAAAATGGTTAATCAGATCTTTTATATTTCTTTTTTTATGCAAAGGTTCGGAAACTGGTGTGTATTTTATACCTACAGCACATCTCAATTCGTGCTAGTGAGATTTTAAGTGCTCTGTCGTCACATGTGGCTCATGGCGAGTGTACTGGATGGTGCAGCACTAGAAAAACTGCTGACATTGGAAAGATGAAGAGAGAAGTAAAGGAGTTAGAGAGACTTGATGGTGTGTGATTAGGGGCTGGGGAAGTTTAGGAATCAGAGACCAAGTGCCTGGCTGCTGAGATGGGTGTGTTTAAGGTGAACTGGAAAGGAACCAAGGTTCTTGGATCTGAGCAGGTCAAGGCACAGAGTGACCAGGTTCTTGATGGCAATTGTTGGGAAGGAGAGAAAGCTTGGGTCTTGGGACTTTTGGGAGCTCAAACTGAAGTCTCTGGTGAATATGGAAGAAATTCAGTAGTTATTAGACAGAGTCTACATGGGAGGAGGTTTTATGCCAGGGGTCAGAAGACTACAGCTCACAGGCCAAATTGAGCCTGTTGTCTGTTTTTGTAAATATGGTTTAATGGAACACAACTACTCCCATCTAGTGAGGAATTGTCTATGGCAGATTTTGCCACAGTGGCAGAGTTGAGTAGTTGGGACCAAGTTTGCATGCCTTGGAAAAGCCTAAAATAGTTGTTACTGGTCTGGCCGTTTGCAGAAAGGTTGTGGATTGCTGATTTATACCATGATGAGGCTCTAAATGAGCCTCAGAGGAGGAAGCGTTTCTCCACCACAGGGAGAAGGGAAATTCTAGGAGATGCTGAAAACTGGTCTGGCTCTTGGGATTTTGCCTCGAATTTGTGGCTGTTTCAATTTCAAGTAAGTAACTGCATTGTTAAAACTCAACTCCCTGGAGATCTTAGGACAGACACTAACTTCCAGCGCTGCAGTGTCTTCTCTGCAGTACATCCTTCAATCCCCTGCAGACACTGACACCCACCAGGGTCGACAATTTGCTTATCAGTGGAATGAGGCTGGGCTGTTTGTAGAGACTGGCTCAGCGACTTCCAAACCCATTGCCACGTTTCGGCTTAGGGAATGTTTCTTATTTCTATATAAAAATAAGGAAAGGTTCACTCACTTTCTTTTTCTACTTTACACACAATTAGAGTCAATCATAGAAAAAAGATTTTTTTCTCCTTGATAATAACACCTGATGTATTGCTTGAAAGATCTCGTTCATCGGAAGATACATAATCCTACTTTGTCTCCTTCTATTATACTCTTCTCAGTAGAAAATGGTGCAGCAGAGTGGATAGGGTAGGAAACTGGGAAGCATTAGGCCCCGGATTTATTTTTAGCTTTGCTTCTATTTCGGTGCCTCTAGATTTCAATTTTCTCATCTAAATACTAATGACAATAAAATGCTACAACTTACTGAGTGATAATAATAGTTCCTTTTCCAAAGAGGCAGTAGGGCTGACAGCCTGGGTTTGAATCCTAGCACCTTTCTCCTTAGCTTGTGACCTTGAGTGAGTCACTAAAAATCTCTGGGCCCTAATTTCCTTATTTGTAAATGAGGATACACTACTTCATTAAATGAGTTAATATTTATGATACATTTGGAACAGTGCCTGGCGCAAAGGAAATGCTATTTTTGAGTCTGTTAAAAAAATAAAATAGCCGGCTGTGGTGGTGCAGGCACATGATCCCAGTACTTGGGAGGCTGAGAGAGGAGGATTGCAGGTTCAAGGGCAGCCTCAGCAAGTAGTGAGACTCTCATCAACCTTGTGAGACCCTGTTTCAAAATAAAACTAAAATAGGGATGGGGGTGTAGCTTGGAGTTAGAATGCCCCTGGGTTCAATCCCCAACACCACACAAAACAAACAAACAAACAAACAAAAAATAAAATGCTAGGTCCTTCAAATCTACCACAGTTGCTAATACCATGCTAGGCTTAGTTCTTTATGGAAGTGTCTTTTAGTACTAATGGTGATGCCGATTATTAGTGTCCCAAGTTTTATAACCAGGAAAACAAATATAGAGAGGTGAAATTGTTCAATATCATACAGCAAGGAAATGAAGGAACCAGAATTACCCCCAGGTTCCTGATGGCAAGTTCTTGCCAGACCTAAAGCTCTGGATTGTATCAGGGATTGACAAATGCAGATAATTCCAATGAGCTGAAGAGTTAATTTGTTGGATTTAATGGTGCGCGCATGTCCTGGCTATATGACTGATTTGCTATGGGGCGTTATACAAATGGCCTAACTTTCTCTCTTTTTAGGTGTCTCATGCAGGAGAGAAACAATACTCATCTACTCTATAAGGGGTGGAATAAATACCTATGGATCATAGTCCATTTGAGATCTTGTTTTCCCAGTTCTAGAAATAGGAGCATGACTCTATTTTGAGAAACCACTTTTTTTTCCCATACTCAGTCCATATGACTTGGAAGCAGTTGACCTGTGTCATCCCTAAAGAAAAGGGGGGCAGTGAAACACATTGGCCTTGAATGGCCCCTTTCTATTCCCAAAAACCTAGCCAAGTCAAGGGAACAATGAGAACAAGCCTAGGCTGGAAAGTCCAGATCCATATTATCTTAAAGAACACCGGCACTCTCTTATGCTCTCCGGGAACTAGAGCAAGTTAGTGCATCTGTAGAAAGCTACTTTCTTGCATGTATTTCAGGACAGTTGCTCCTTGGGATGCTGGTCATAAGAGCCAACTAAACTAGCTCTTGCTGATGATGTCGCTGCTTCTGAGGCCTAACGTATACAACCACTCTCTGAGTGGGGACAGGTGCAGAGCTGAGGGCACTGCAGAGAGGAGAGGTGCCACTGGTCCAGCCAGCCACTGCTAGAAAAAGCACCCTGAGAAAGAGAGGCACTGCTTGGCAAAGCTCTGTGAGGGATAGAGGTGTTATATGTTCAGCCCATCACCACTGATCTCTTGCATGACTTACCCAATGAATCATATATATCTCCCATGCTGTCTCTGGTCACTTTCTTTGGGTTTCTCACAACCTACCCCACTGCCCTGGCACAAATGGGCTGTGGACATGACATGGCCCCAGCCACTGGCTCGGCTTTGGAACATGTGACCAACCCTGATCTATCAGAGTATAACGTCACCTGATTGGAGGGATTGCTTCAGAATGAGCACATACAAAATTTATTTTTTGTTTGGTTAGTCTCCTCTTTATATAAAAATTAATTAAAAGTTTATTCAAAAGGTAATGGGCTCAGGATAGACAGAGTAACTTATTGAGAAAATCTTAAGACTGCGGGTAAGCAAGAGGTACTTAAGTATGTTGTCACTGTCCAATCAGTGCACATAAAGATTCTTCATCATTTCTAGGCACCATGCCTTTCTGTTCCAGTCCAAGAACCAGTTTTTCAAGTTCTTTGTCACATGTAACATTCCAGGCTAATTTCATATCTTCTAACTGTGGAAAAAGATACCAATGCTGTTGTTAGTCACTGTGCTGTGGCTTTTTAGAATCCACTTATATTGAAGCAATACAGAATGTCTTATCTCTAGAGTTTTCTAGCACCGTTTATTTAGGGCTGGTTCCACCATCACACATGACACTGAATCATCCATCCGTTCTGCTGTTCCTGAGCGCTGACTCTCTGTGACTCTCTCAAAGGTTGCTACTCTGTGCTGCTGATCAATGCAAGCCCCTCCCAGAGAACGAGAAACAATGTGAATGACCATTTTTTTTTATTGGTACTGGGGATTGAACCCAGGGGCATTCTACCTCTGAGCTACACTCCCAGCCCTATTTTTTTTATTCATAATTTTGAAACAGGGGCTCACTAAGTTGTGGAGGGCCTCACTAAGTAACTAAGGCTGGCTGTGAACCCGGATCCTCCGGTCTCAGCCTCCCAAGTACTGGGATTACAAGCATGTGCCACCACGCCTAGCTGACCATTTTGTTTTTTGATCATGTTAAATTTGCTGTTAGGAATTTTATAAAATAAATGTAGAATAATAAATTTTCCAGCCATGTTTTCATCACTCTTACTAGAGTAAGATATCTGTCAAGGTTGCCCCCACTTTTGCCTGTCATGCATTGCCACCAGCAGAAGGATTGGTGAGGGGACTGTGGACAGAGCATGAAAAGAATCCACCCATTCAAGGCATTACTGTCCCTCGTTCTTCCTGGCTTGGGAGACCAATCAGGACCAACTAGCAGAGCACAAGGTGACCACAGTGATCAGGCAAGAAGAATACATTAAGGAAGATCCAGTTAGGATTATGGAATAATGGTCTGGAGAACTTTCAGAAAACGTGAGCATGGCAGCCAGACATGGTGGCACATGCCTATAATCCCAGTATTTGGGAGGCTGAGACAAGAGGATTACAGGTTCGAGGTCAGCCTCAGCAACTCATCGAGGCCCTCAGCAACTTAGAGAGACCCTGTTTCAAATTAAACAATAAAATAGGGGTGTAGCTTAGAGGTAGAACACCGTTGAGTTCAATACCCAGTAACACAAAAACATACTAACAAAGAAACAAGAAGAAATGAGCATGGTCACCCACAGAGGACTGCCTGGCATGTGGTGTGGAGCCTGTGGAGGGGATGGGGTGCTCCTCTAATACCAGGTTCAGGAAGCACAGTGCTTAGAAGGAGGGTAAGTGGTGCTCACTGCCACCCACATTTATCATGGGTGCTGGGGGTGATAGGAGGCACCACAGTAGAAACACAGCTATGTGAGAGCCATTGTGCCAGCTGCACACTTAATTCCAGCTAAAGGGTGGTGTTATGGTTTGGATTTGATTTTAAATGTCCCCTAAAGCTCATGTGTTAGGCAATGCAGCCAGGTTGGGAGGTGGGACATGGCTAGCAGGGATGGATACCTAGGGGCATGGCCAGGGCTTGTGTCTGTCCCTGGCCCCTTCCTTCTCTCTCTCTCTCCATGTCCTGAGGCCCTTTCGGTGAGCTGGTCCTGCCTGGGAGCTGGTTTATTAAGGACTGACTTCTGAAACCTCTGAAATCATGAGATCCAAGTTAATCTTTCTTCCTGTAAGTTGTACTTACCAGGTATTTTGGTCACAGTGAGCAAAAAGCTGACTAAAACAGGTGGACTATTAGTAAATTCAAATCCTGAACTCATCCTTTGTCTGGTGTGAGTGAGAATCACCTAGAATCAGTGTATCAGGATTATTTTGGCAGCCCAATATTATGTATGAAATGTAGCATCTACTGGTGAAACATCTGCTTGTCAGGCTCCTCTCCTGGAATAATAGCTGGGTCATAGGGTCCCAGTTAGTTCCATATGCTGGAGTCTTGGTGCTCCTGAGGGCATCTGGTTGACCTCATGCATGAAGTGGAGCAGGAGTCATCAAATATTTGCTGTAAAGGGCCAGATACTAAATATAATAGGCTTTTAGGGTGATACCTTTATAACAACTATTCAATACTGTCACAGTGTAGAGTAAAAGAGCCAGAGACAATAGAAAATAAAGGAGTATGGCTATGTTCCAATAAAACTTTATTTACAAAAACAGGAAGTAGGTGGTATTTGGCCCTCACCAGATAATTTCCCAGCCTCTGGATATAGGATTGGAGGATGCCTTGAGGGGGATAAATGGGGGCTTAGTACTGCTAGGTGTTGATGTAAACAGAGGATGAAAGGAGAGAGCAGAAGGAAAAAACAATTAGCATTTTTCATAAGATGTAGAATATAGAAAAGGGTATGCAAGATGAAAAATAGCAGTGCATGCAAAGGAGCATATGTAAAGAACAGGGTGGATATGGAAATGGCAAGGATCCTGGTGCAGTTGGAGCAGAGAGAACACTGTGGGGAGTAGCTAAAGGGCTTGCTAGGTGTGGAGATTTTCTTGAGAGGATTAAATGAAAAATAGATGTGAAAATGTTTTGCAAACTATAAAAATGTCAGCATATTGGCTACTAATTTAAAGACCTGATAGGCTGTGTTAATGTATTTTTATTTTTACTTTTTTTCCTATAGGTCTTGGAGAACCACCTCAGGGCCTTTTTTCTTGGAGTTAGATGGTAATATTTGCATTTTAGAAACGTCACATAATGTTGAATGGTGGACCACAAAGAGGGGCTGAGTTGGGGGGGACTGATAAAGGGGCTGTTCAGTAATTTGGGGGAGGGGTTGTGAGAACCTGCACCAGGACAGTGGACATGGAGCTGGAAAGAGGATGAGAGTTGAAGAGATAGAAAATTAGGTTGCCATCATTTGATATTTGGCTGTGGGAAAAGAATAGGTAAGAGATGTTTCAATGATGACCAAGTATTTCCTTGACTGTTGGGTGGATTCTGAATGTCGTGTGTTTAGTTTAAAAAAAAATCCATCATTTTCCCCAACAGTATCCTGTGCCCTTATCTGCAAATGTTCACCTGCATGGAATGAAGGGGAACCAAGAGACTCTAGGGTTGGCTTGTAGCAGATCCCTACCAGACAGCTCAACCTCCTTAGGGCAGGTGGAGAACAGAACGTCTGAAAGAGGTCTGGGCTTTCTGATTTTTATTTTCTGTCCTGGTTTGCTGGCTACTCAGAGGAGAGACCTCCAACCAGACCAGCTGGAAGCATTAGTTCTATGCAGGTCAGCATTTCTAGTCCACAGCTAGACAGAACCTCATTATTTTCCAAGAATGACCTGGTAAGAGTCTACGTCTTGGTCAAGGTAAGGTACTAAAATGTACGATTCTACCATCTACTGTCTCACTTCATGGTGTGGTTGTAGTAGAATCAGATTCAGATGGAGATGGACTGACCAAGTTTCTTCTTTGCAAACCACATGGATCCACTTCCCCTATTTATAGCATGGTGGTTAAGGGTGAGGCTTTGGAACCAGTGGTCTGGGTTCAAATCTCACCTCTGTTAAGCACCTTGGGCATGTGGTTCAATTTGCTGTGCTCCGCTTCCCGTGAATGCAATGTTCCCTTCCTCAAAGACTTATTATGAGTTCTAAATGAGTTAATATACATGAAGCACTTGAAACAAAGCCTGGCACATAACACGCACGGTGTAAATATTATGGCAGCAGGAGAGATGGTTCCCAACCCATGGGGCTTCAGACTCACCGTGACTTGCCTTCTCCTTCCCCTTTCAGATTCTTTGCTGGGTAGTCACCGGTGGGCTTCACATTTGGTCAATGGAATGCAGCCAAGAGGAGGGATTTCAGAGGTTCTGATGGTGGGCGACATTTGGATTTCTAATTCCTGATTTTTGTTTGGCTAGATTTATTATTTCTGCAAAACCAGAACACTGTCATTCAAATGACTTTTGTCCTTTTTCTAATGATTATTCCAAGCAAGTAATAGATTTCTCTTCAATTATTAACAAACACAAAGGGTGTGGTAAGTCACCTGAGGTTGGAATGGAGACCACAAGGTTAGTGGAGGTCGGGCTGCTGCACTTGGCAGTAGGTGGGCCTCACAAGCATAAGTGGGGGGTAGGAGTTAAGATTTCCAAATTATTAATGGTTTTTTGGGGGATGTAATCCTGGTTTAGTGTTTTCTGACTTGTTTCCCTTTGAAATGAAGATGAGGGTGAGGGCCTGGTTACAAAGGCAAAGTAAACATGCTTCCTAGACATTAGGAAGAGCGTGTTCCAAGGTGTGTGTGTGTGTGTGTGTGTGTGTGTGTGTGTGTGTACATGTACCTATGTACACTCTAAGTGTTGAAACACCATGTAACCTATGCAACTAATTAAAGACATGTCATTCATTCTTCTAATATCTGATTCTGTTCCTATTCCAAAAAATGAAGGGAAAATGCCTTTTGAAGGCTCCATTTCCTGTGTGAGTGTGTGTGTGTGTGTAGGGAATGGTAGGGGTGTATGACATCCTTACTGGTAGGGAAATGGGTGTAGGGAATCAACCCAAAAGCAGCCATCAACTATCCTATGCTGGGACAGTGCTGAGTGGTCTGTAGGACTCAGACTAAGAGTCTAACAGTGAGGAGGCTGTGTACATCCTGTGAAGCTGGGAGGGAACAATTAATGCCCATGAGAATAAGACACTAAGTAATAAATGAGTCTCGGGGGGGAAAGGACATATAAGACTTTTGGAAAAATGACAAAGCTTTAGGGAAGGAGAAGGCAGCTTCCTGGAAGATGTAAAGTTGAAGGTGAGTCTTGGAATGCACTTTTTGCACTGTTTTAAGCATTTACTTATCAGTCAAATCATCTGAACAGGAGAGAAATACAGCATTTTTTTTTTAGCTGACTTTTCCTCTGCACAACTGCAGGCCACATGATGCCACCCATTGGTTGAAACTGGGATTGTAAATGGCTCCAAGTGAAGCAGAGCATCGAAGGATTTACACCACGGTGGAGACCACAGCAATCTCGAATGCCTAAGCTGAGGTTTGCACCAATTTTATAATAGCATTTACATTTGGAATAAGGGGGAAATATCTGTTTGCCAACACTGCATAAGCAGATTTAAAGTACCTAACATATTTTACTGAACAGACATACAGATGTGTATGAAGCAGCTGTAATGCATTTTTCTCCGGTAGATCAAGGGTAGAATGCTAATTGTCAGTGAGGGTTCTGGAGGATATGGTAATTTTTTATCCTAGCAAAACTTTCAGGCTAAATTAATTTCCTTTTCTCTCCCCTCCTGTCTCAGTTCAGCATCCCCACTTCTATAATTTACAACACCTGACCATACAACTTAGAGGAAGGAAGATTTCTTTGCTCACAGTTTCCTTGGAAATTCTGGGTTCAGTCCATGTGAGGCTGGTGTTTGGATCTCAGGGCATGGCAGTGGTGGAAAGCAGAGAGAGGGGGAGCACCTGGGCTCTGCTCCTCACATCATGGAGGCCGGAAGCGAGAGAGAGAGAGAGAGAGAGAGAGAGAGAGAGAGAGCGCTCCTGCAAGGGGAGAAGAAACCATATGCAACTCCCAAGTCCACACCCCCAAGAACCCACCTTCTCCAGACACATCCTACAGGCCCAGGGCCATCACCTGGATAAATCCATTACAATAGATTTATCCATTGATGAGATTACAACCCCCATGATGGAACCATCTTAACCCTGAACATTGATTGATACTTGAGCTCTTCAGGGAGCACCCTATGTCTAATAATAATACATCCCTTTCAGCAACAACCTGCCCTGGTTTTAAAAAAAAAAGGACTGAAACGAAAAACTATTGACTGTAGATTAATTGGCTTGAGAATATTGTTTTAGTTTTCAAGATTATAATATTGGTTTTGGGTTTTTTTTTGGATACTGATGTTTGAACCCAGGGACATTCAACCTCTGAGCTACACCCCCAGCCTATTTTATTTTTATTTTGAAACAGGTTCTCACTAAGTTGCAGAGGGCTTCACTAAGTTGCTGAGGCTGGCCGTGTACCTACAATCCTCCTGTCTCAGCCTCCCAAGTACTAGGATTAAAAGCATACACTACCATGCCCAGCTTGGTTTTGGTTTTAGATATTAGCATTTAGTTACTTACTTAAAAAACATAAAAACATTCCTGGATATAGTAGAAATTTCAAATCTGACATCTTTAAATGGATTTTGTGTGTCAATGTGTGTGTGTGTGTGTGTGTGTGTGTGTGTGTGTGTGTGTGTGTTAAATACTAAACCAGAAATTGTGGTCTCATGATCAAAATATTGTTATCATTTTGGTTAGAAGTTTATATACTCCCAGTTAAGCTCTTAAATAATACCTTTGTAGTATCTATAACCTTACTAGAATTTAAGCTTTAAGTGGGCAATTATAGTTCTCACTCAACAAAGACTACTGCAGAACCATTAATCTCTCCAAGCCCAAGTCCTTAATTTGTCCTTCCTTCTTCCACTCTGAACCCAATCCATAAAAGCAGAAACTTGCAGTTATGTGGAAACTGAAGCATAGATTTTGAGTGGTTGGAGACATTTAGAATTTATATTTTCAATATTCTGATGGACAAAGTTATTGAAATTCTGACCTAGTAGAGGCAAATGAGCAAAATACACACTTGAAATCTATATGTGAGGTTATCTCATGAATTATCTCATGAATTATTCCATTTGAGAATGAACTCAAATAAGATGCTTGTATGAAAAAAAGAGCAAAAATACTGTAGAAGTGAAAAACACTAGAAGAAATTGATCAAGATTTGGGAAGGTGTCTGGACATGTATCTAGACTTTCGTTGGTATCTGTGTTTTACTCCTCTTTCTCCCTATGAGCCGATTATCAGCATATCACTATTATGGACTTCATTTTTTCCTTGCTTTGATATTTTCTTGGAAAACAGATCTTAAAGGTTTTTGTTTTGCTTTGTTTTGTTTTTATAGTCAAATATTAAACTTCAGTGTGCCAAGAAGTTTTCTCATGGTCATGCCCGAATGGTTCAATATTATATTGTTTGGTATTTTGGTACTTTCATATTACTCAATAATTCTTCAATTATGCATGTATAATTTAAAGGTAAATTTTTAAAATTTTGGCAGGTGAGAGAAGATAGATCTCCAGGTCTGGCATCTGGCAGACCCTGGCATCAAATCCCAGGTCTTTCATGGAGGAGATACATATGATTCCTCAGAACAATCTCATTCTCTAGACATAAGTTTCTGAAATAACAAAGAAAACAGTATTGTCCTTGCAGAGTTTCTGTGAAATTATGTTCGTAAAATGCTTGACAGAGAGAGTCAATGATAGTGTAATAAAGAAAATTTATAATCTATACTTGAGAGAATATCAATTCAGACCATTTAAATTATGCTTAATGAACACCACCATGAGATTTTCCCAGAAGGTTCTCCATATCTCAGAATATTTGCAGGGTCCTCTTCTTAGTATAGTTATTTGGGTCTTTGTTTCTTCAACTAGTCTGACAGCGAGCCTTCTCTGGGCAGAGATGTGACTTCACCATCGTGGTATCCTTTATAATGCGGTTTCCCAATGTGTCTTCTGCCAAACCCTGGTCCCAAAATAAGCTCCTTGGAGGAAAAATGTTCCATGATCTAATAAGTTTGGAAAATGCTGCATTCATGCTATGGTCTTGTCTAAGTGCTTTATAACTCGTATTAACTCATTGAATGTGCTGAAAAGCTCTGCAATAAAGAAGCGCTCATTTATTTTAATCTCAGTGTTTCTCAAATTTATTTGACCAGGCAGAACCATCTTTGCTTTTTAATAGCATCTATGAACATTTGGTGTAGCAGGTCTCTTAACATGGCCAGTGCAACATATGAAGAGCAGGAGGATAGCAAATATGCATTGCATTGGGTTTTATGTATTATATTTTATTTCATGTGTTGCATTTTATGTAAAGTTTAATGCTATGCAGCCCATTTTGCTGTCATTCATTCAAAATCTATTTATTTAGTCAATAAGAAAACCAGAATTATTGTTTTAAATTTACTAAAATCCTTTTGGAAAAAAATGTATTCCTAACAGCTACTTAATCCTGTCCATATTAATTAGATCTGATTTTTTCTCATTATTTCAAGAACTCCCCCTAGGCTTTTGGAAAGAGAATTGAGTTCCACATGCCAAATGTGCCAACTCAAATTGAAATGTTAATTAAAATAATAGCAACAATTGTAAAGACAATGGCAACTTCTGTTCTTTTAAAATGAATTGTGTTGGTTGAAGTTCACGTTGAAGAGTAAGACTCCATTTGGTGATTCATAAAACTATTAAAGTTAAACAAAATATCCAACTCTCAGCTCATAAATGTTGGAGTAACATCTGTTCTGATGGTTCCTTCTCTTAGGGGAATAGTCAAAGACCAAGGTATTCCCAGAAATGATTATACCAGAAAGCAGACATGTAGCATGCTAAACACTAATGTGTTTTTAGAAATCTCAGTGATAGAAATTGTTCCTAAAAGTGTTGCACACTTCTCATCCTTATTATTAGCTCATTGGAAACAGAATTGACCTATTCTTGATGATCCAGGAACAGCTTCCTTTTTTTCTTCTTATGCTACATAGTCTAGCCCAGCTGCTCTCTCATTTTTATCAGTATCTCACTCTGCTGATAATGTGGATTCCTTAGAAGTTCTCTTCTCCTTGCTACCTTTGTTCCACCAACAGAACCCCACCCCAAACTGATATGAAGGTAATGGAGACAAAAGATAAACAATTTGTTAGCCAAGCACAGTGGTACACCCCTGTAATTCCAGTACTTGGGAGTCTGAGACAGGACAATCTCCGGTTTGAGGCCAGCCTCAGCAACTTAGCAAGACCCCATTTCAAAATAAAATATCAAAAGGACAGGGGGTGTAGCTTAGAGATAGAATTCCCCTGGGTCCAATCTCTAGTACTAATAAATAAACAAACAAATAATGTATTAAACCAGTAGCTGCTTTAGCAAGCATTTATAAATAACAAGAATCTGGAAACTGGCTTTGTATCAATTATTGGCAATTTTATTAACACATTAAGTTAATGCAGTACTAAAATTTACTTCTTGGTAAGTTTTGGGTTCCATAAAAATGTTCACAGCTTTATGATAGCTATTTTCCCACCTCTGATTCCAG
The DNA here is from genome assembly GCA_004027185.1 of Glis glis. Classification (NCBI taxonomy): domain Eukaryota; kingdom Metazoa; phylum Chordata; class Mammalia; order Rodentia; family Gliridae; genus Glis; species Glis glis. The sequence continues at coordinate 43,315 of PVJS01005018.1, forward strand.
CACATATCGCTTTATTCAATCTATAAAGAGTATTAACTTGTATCAAGCCCAGGGACAATTTCTGCATATTGGTGGCTTTCTGAGAAGGACTAATTGATAACACTTCTTTACCAAATTCATCTCCTTCTTCTTCTCTTCCTCCTCCTCCTCCTTAAGTACTAGGGATTGAACCTGGGGCAGAGGGGGTGTTCTACTTCTGAGCTAGAGTCCTAGTCCTTTTTATTTTATTTTCTATTCTGAAACATGTTCTCATTAAGTTCTTTACCAAATTCTTAACGAAACGGAATTAGGAGTCAGGGCTGAAGATACCAGCTTTGTCGCTGGTAAATTGGATTGGAGAACAGAAGTTAGATGACCAGGTGCTTCTGCTTCAGCCCCTTCCCAACTGCACCTACCTCTCAGTACATACAGAACATCTGGCCACTGCCGCTTTCCTTCTCCGAACAAATGGAAACTCATCAATTTATGTGATTGTAGGCTAAAAGAATAATAGTTAACCAACTATTGGGTAGCTACAGTGTGCCTAGCATGGTACTAGGCCTTACATACACCATTTCTAATTCTCACTTTGTGATGCAGTAGTTTTATAAAGAAGGGAATGACGGCTAAGAGAGAGGTCTTGCCCAAGCTCTCACAATTGGTCAAAAGTTGTGTTGGTATTTGAATGTAATTTTACATGGCTTCAACACATAATGCTCTTCTTAGCTTTCAGGATGATCCAAGGTCCAGGCTCTTAGGTATCTTCATTGTAGTTCCCTATGCATGGACTCCATCCATCTCCACGTGCCACTATTTTCCCTTTTTGCTCTTTAGCCGTTGACCTATGTATACATAATCCTTGGCTCAACGAAGGTACAACATTCATGTTGCTACTTTTAGGAAAGCCCACAGAGCTTATTGGAGTTTCTCTCAGCACATCCAGTGAGCTTACTGTCCTTCATTGCATCATGTGAAAAACAAAAAACAAATAAATAAACAACAACAACAGCACCCCCACAAAACCTATGGGGTTGGGGGAAAATACCATCAATTATGAGTGCTAACCAAATAGAACAGATCATAGGTAGCACATCAAGGCCAGGCCATCTTGATCCCCTTTGTGAAGGGTTCCAGGGAGCCGGAGTGCAAAGGGCGCAAAAAGCATTTCTTTGCTTGGGAAGGAATACTTTTGATCATTAAGTTATTCCTTGAGTACTCTGTTTCCCTGTGGAAGTGCCCGTCTCATTTTTTCTTTCTTCCTTTTTTTTTTTTTTTTGTTGCTACCATTGACGTCTTCTGATTTTCTCTTTTTCTTTCCTGTTTTGGGGCGCCTAAGACACCAGCATATTCAGGATGCCTCTATTCTTAGGCCCAACTCTTGGGTCTCACTCCCTCTAGTGGTAGCTCCAGGAATCCCCCCATAATTACCCTCCGTGATACATGACTGAATGGTCAAATCATAGAAGAGTTTTTATTTACATAATTTTATTTATTTATTTATTTTTACATGATTTTAATATAGCCTTTATTGCTATAATTTTAATTACCAGAAAATAACTAGAACATTGATCTTACATGATTTACTTTCTAGTTATTTTTATCATTATTATTGAAGTAATTCTCAATTGGATATATGAATGCATATGTTTAAAACATGTCCTCTCCTCAAAGCTTCAATAGTTGAACATTGAGGATAGAGAGGATCTATTTCTTTACCTTAGGTTAACTTCTTTTACAAAGGGGTTTTTAAAGACTTACAACACAATTTCACTAGCACTGGATCTATTTCACTAGCACAGTTGGAACAGGCCAACTGTGGACTGAACCCTCTGAAATCATGAGCCCTAAAATAAACCTTTCTCCCCTTAAGTTGTGATTGTCAGGTATTTTGGTCACGGTGATGGAAAAGCTAACTAAAACAGAAATTGATACTAGAGAGGTAGGGTCACTGCCGTGTCTAAACCTGACCGTGTGGTTGAGAAAAATTTGGAACTGGTCTGTGAGAGAAGTTTGGAAAGGTTTGGGGATGCAGGCTGGAGAAACCTTAGAATGTCTAAAGTAGATCCTAATGGGTGATTCTGGTGAGACGCTGAGACAGGAGAATTTAGGTTTGAGGCCAGCCTCAAAAACATAGCAAGACTGTCAGCAACTTAGTGAGATTCTGTTTCAAATGAAAAAATAAAAAGTGCTGGGGTATAGCTCGGATGCAGAATGCCCCTGAGTTTGATCCCTCGGGGATCGAATAAATAAATAAAATTTTAATGGAGTCTCATCCCACCTTGTTTTGGCCTTGAATGGAACCAAATGGATCAGAACATTCACCTCCTGGGAGGGGTGACTTCAATTGACACTGCAGGGTGTAGCTGAAGGCCAGGGACCATCCTTCTGCCACCTGAAGCCATTCCCAAGTGAGCTGCTTTACACCAGCTCTGGGGCCCCCAAGACCATTTTGGTAGGTTGAGACAGATGCCCGTGAGGAGAAACAAGGTAAAATAGTAATAATACCTGGATTCTAAAAGTAATAGAGAACAAAGGGTAAGTCAAACCCTTTAACCCATGTCACTTTTTGTATGTGTTAATTAAGATTTTATGGAGATCAAAATAAAGGGTAGTCTTACCTGGACAGGGAAAATACCCTGATTTTTTTATTTTTTATTTTTTAATTTTTTTGCAGCCTGGGATGGCACCCAGCTCCTGGATTTGATAGGCACTTAGAAAATGTTAGGTGCATGACTGGATGCTGGAAAGAATTCTCAGTGCGGATATGTCCCTAGTCAACTGTTTGAATTTTTGTTTCATTGTACCAAAGTTATAAATTCTTAAAACTGGCAATATTTTATATTGTTGTTGGTTTTTTTTTTTCTTGCTCCAAAATTTAGAAAGGTATTCATTCAAAGATCTAACAGATACACAATCTGTGTTTTTAAAATCATAACTTTGTATCATTAATTGCTCCAGCTGGGATTAATTTTAGTGTGCATCAAAAGTAACAACTTTTCTTGAGCAAGGAAACTATTCCCTCTTGATTTTTATCACTGTATGTTGTGAGGTAAGTCACAAATTTTGTGTTGTTTTAGCAACGTCCCAGGACACGATATGTTTTCTCTTTTTGTTATTGTTAAAACTTTTGGTACTTCTATAAATTTTTAGTGAGCATCTGTTATTCAAGTTGATCCAACACTAATCTCTTCTTTTTCTGGACAGAGCATCTCTATTTCCTTGGTGTGTGTGTGTGTGTGTGTGTGTGTGTGTGTTTGTCTCTTCTCAAGTCACATGGGCTGGCCCCCAGTTTGGCTCTAGGAATGGCGAAGGTCTCAGGACCAGCAAGTGTCTTTTTGATACTATTAGGCAAAACTTTCTCTTCTGGAGTTGCCAACAAGTAAAATTACTACTGACCCTTGCCATTTTGCCATCCCTTGGGGGATCCTGTCTAAGCAGGAGAATAATACATAAGAAGCTGAACTGTGGCACAGATTTCTGAGATGTCATTTGAACCCTTGGATGCAGCAACACATGAATCTGCACTTAGACTTTCCATTTCAAGAGTCGATAGCTTTTTCTGTTCAAGTAAGTTGCCGTTGAGTTTCTGACACCCAAACCAAAAAATCCCTCCTCCATGAAGTTCTGGCAGACTTCATAAACTGTAATTCAATCTGGCTAATTTGATTTTTTTGTTTGTTTTGTTGACACAGATCCCAGAGGTGAAGCCTGAGTGTTTTGTTTTCACGGTTATTCTCAGTGATGAGCGGGAGTGGCCATGCCGTGTAATCCTGGCCAGTCGCATGTCCACTAGGCATTTCAAAATTAACATGGCCAAGACTGGATGCCCAATTTCCATCCCAACCTGAGTCCTCTCCCTAGTGTCTTCCACCTCAGTAAATGACATTTGTCTTCACCTAGCACTCAAGTTCCCCCTCAGGGTCATTCTTTATTTTTCCTTTCCCCTCATGTTTTACCTAATCTACCAGCAAATGCTTGTCAGCACACCTCTAAAGCTATCCCAAATCCCACCTTCCTTCAAGCCAACCTCAGATCCTGCTTGCCCCCCTGAAAAATCCATTCAGGTAGTCTCCCTGCTGCTAAAATGTGTTCTACAGAGTCCTCCTACGGGTTTCTTAATACATAGATCAGAGCAGAGGCCTCGCCCTGCTCAGGGCCCTCCAATGGCTTCCCATCTCCAGGGATAAGAGGCAAATTCCTTCATATCACCTGTAATGCTTCTCATGATGCAACACCTGGCTCTGTCTTCCCATGGATCTTGTACCACTTCCTCCCCTACCCATTGTGACCATTGATGTGCTACCTGGTTCTCGAGGGGTGTCGAACAGTTGTTAGGATACACAAAGCCAAATGATCGAAGGACTGCATAATGGCAGGACAGGGCATTGTCTATTTTCCAACTATGTCAACCCCACTGGAGATTATGAAAGAGCAATGCAGATGGTATGTATGACCTTTCACAGTCCCACAAGATGCTCTGCCTATCTTATCTCCATGAATACTTACAACACTCTGAGTAGGCATGGGTGTCTTAGTATTGTCACAGTTCAGGGAAGCACAGTAAACCTGATGCAGTTTTTAACTTACCCCAAGTGATAATGATTAGTTAACTACCAGTGCCAAGACTGGAACTGAGGTCTCCTGTATCCTGGATCATTGATTTTCCTTCTGTTACTTTCTGGCAATAATTAGACTGGGGCCAGAATGACTCTCTCCCTATAAACTTTTATCAGAATATAAAATCCCCAAACATTAAATAAGGAGTTTCTTTCAAGAGCAACATGAACTAAGTATAAGATGATCCTGTTGCTGAACCCACAAACACTGCCTGGCCTGTATAGGCAGAACGTGACCTGATTCCTGCACTTGGGGACAAACTGTAAGGGAATATCTGCCAACAAATACGTACACAGAAAACTTCAACAAAGGGATGTGTAAGAATCAGAAAAGGCCAACCATATTTCTTATTCCAAAGGAAAATGAATTTTGCGATTGGCTTCTCAGGAACATTCTTGAGTGAGAATTGATGGAGCTAACCAGCCACGGCTCTTCATATATTTTTTGCACATCTGGAGATGATTGCCTCAAGGTGCAAGGCTCATTTCAGAGGAGCTCTAAGGAGAGGCAGGCGGGGCGGGGAGGTGTTCCGGGGCTCTCCAGGCAGGTGTTCCTTGCCTCTCCTGAGAGGGACTGCACCTGCCTCTAAAGGGTGCCTGCCTCCAAAGTTAACCCTGTTTCTGTTTCCTTTTTTTTTTAAGTATCTCTATAAAAACCTGCCAGACCAAGTGTGCATTCATGAGCAGAATGTCTGCAGCCAGCTCCTTAGGAAAGCAAACTGTTTACCAGAGGGTGGTGAAACTGCACCATAAATTCTTAGTGTTCCATTGTGCTTTTCCACTTCGTCATTGAAAATCCCCCCCACACAAATGAAGGTATGTTGACATCATGTATATCAACTTTACAGCGGTTACAAGGCTTAATCTCCTGAGTCGGTGACATATGGAAAAGGTGCTTGTAAAGGATATACCAGCAGGCCATAAACTCTAACTGGGCTTCTGGGGAGTTCTATGGTTACAAGGAAAAGAAAGCCTTCCATCCCTTCTGGTTGCAGAGGAAGCAGAAGGTCAGAAGCTAGGCGGCCCTGTGCACTCACAGAGGCAGCAGACACGGAATGGTGGGATGCTACACTCTGGGAAAACAGAAGGGTCTGGGCTGGGGTGCCCTTGGCAGGATCATGGCAGGAAAATGATGGGAGAGGCAGGCAGGCAAGAGGCTGTTAGATTGTCAGGCATTGGTTCTACTGACTCCTGATTTATTCCTCTTAGTATCTGCCTGTCCCCTCTTTCCTGATAGGGCAGGGGGGCTGGACAGCATGCCGTCTTTGGAGGGGACCTTCTAAGGTACCCAGAACGTTCAGGCTGAGCCAGTGCTGGTGGAGGCAAGGTAGACATCAGCCTCCCTCGACCTTGTGTTTTCTCATCTCCATTTTACTCCAGCCAGATTTCAAAGTATGCCATTCCACTATATTTTGGAGACTGCATGGAGCAATAGAAAACACATGTGCTGTACATTTTGGGGCTACATGTATTGTACAATTTGGGGCTTCAGTTCTGAATCCATCACTGAACTTGAACAAGGCACTGAAACTCTCTGAACCTCTGCCTCGGGTCTATAAAACGTTGTTTCAGAGTTGATAAACATTCATTAAATATTAATTGAGTGCCTACTATGTGCCAAACCCTGTCTCCTGAGTGCCAGGAGCCAGCTTTCTTACAGAGTTTTCAGACTAGTGAGAGAGCTAGAAACTAATCAAATAAGTATACTAGTGACTGTAGGGCTGTATGATGAAATCATAATGCTACGACACCTGTAGCTGCACAGATTGTGCACTTAACAACTCTAGGGGGAGCCATTCATACTGTAGTATACGTGAATGGCATTCTGTGAAGTTCTGCAGTGTATTAACTGTTTGGTAGTGTGTGGCAGCCACATTTGATATAAGAGCTTTGCAAGAAAGGAACCTGACTCTACTAGAGAACATGAAAATAATAACTTATTTAAACTGGTGAGTCGGAGAATATTTCTGCAAGGAAGTGCTACTTAAGATGAGATGCAAAATAACAAGTAATTTAGTGCCTAGTGCTGATGCAATCAGATTATAGAGTTTATGGTATGCTTTCAGTATTGTGTATTCCTTCTACTGAACACACCTCTTAGGTCTTATTCCCCTGATAAGGAGTGTTATTGGTTCCTGAGCAAGTTAGTATTCAGAGCTAGGAAGGGGCAGGGCTAGGAAGCAGGTTATCAGAGAAGGAACTCACACAAAGAGAATAAACCTAACCTTTTGATGTCAGGTTGGATTCTGAGCAATGGTTGAGTTCAAGTTGGAATCTAGTATCTTTAGCGTGCGGTAGAGGCTACAGATAGAAGCAGCAGCACAGCAAGGCCAGGTGACCTATCACTGTTACCAGTGATATCTCCAATGCTGCTCTCAATGCAGGGTGTGGGGGGGCAGGGACATGAAATGGACACTAAGCTCCACAGACCACTTGTTTGTTTCTGCTGATTTCTAAAATAGGTCTCAGAGCACAAGAAGGGACGACAGTCAGCATAGGAGGGTCAGGAGGGGAGGGAGGACCACAGTTGTGACAGGGATTGCAGTGGGAACTGCCACCAAGGAGAATGGTCTTATAGTTTAGTCCTATGATGAAATGTCATAGGGCTGAGGTTGAGACCTTTGAGGATGAGGGGGTTTCATCTCCTGTGTGACACACCGGGAGTTGTGGGCATGCTCAGCTTCTCAGAATAGGTCTTCACATCCTAATCCAGGCCTTTGTTCTTACTGTGGCTTTGGTTTCAACCCTGGTCAGAGCCCACTCTTGGTCCCTCTAGACTCTCTCCCTCACCCTTCCCCCCTGCACTCTGCTCTTCATGCAGTGAGGCTAACCTACATGGACTCCATTAAAAAGTTTCCTTGCTCTTTGGCTTCCAGATGGGTTTGGCCAATGGGGGTGACCCCTGCAGGGGGAGGGAGAGTGAGGTCAGAGAATGCATTTCTGGCTCCCACTCTGCAAGGTCACCACAGGTTGTCCACTATTCCTTTCCTGGTGTCCGATTCTATGTGGCTTCTTCCTTCTGGGCTTTGGAAACTGATGATTCTTCCAGACTCAGTTGGGATCAACTGTGCAGATGATCCCAAGCCAGGGTTACTGTACCTCACCTGGGTTACTGTGTGGCTCACATGCACACTCTTGGAAGTGGTTCCTTTGAAAATATTTCCAGAGTGTCATTTGCTTCCCTTTGGGAGTCTGGCTGATACAAATGCCCTTCATTTTTCTCCCTTTGACACACATATTGCAGGTTCTAACTTTTGACACACATATTGCATTCTAACTTTGACACACATATTGCAGGTTCTAAGTTGTCATCTTCTTCCTGGAGTTGGGGTTTGTGATATTTAGCTTACATGTGGCTATGTGTGCTGGTTTTTGCAACTCTTTTGAGATTCTCAGCATGATACTATCCATGAAATGAGGGAGCCAGAGGAGGAGAGCTTATTTCAGGCCACTTGAAAAAGTCTGCCCCAATTTGCAATGTGAGTGGTAATCCCATTCAAGTCATGTCATGATAACCAGTATGGATTGAGAATTTACCATGTTCTATGAACCGCATTTGCCCTAGTAAAGGACCAAGACATTCAGATCAGAATTTTGGAGGAAACATGAACAGAGACAAAAATACAGCTACTCTTATTTTGAACCTCACAACTAACACCTGCTATTTCTTGGAGCTCTGGAGTTGGGCAATTGTGTCAACCCAAAAAGGGATGGAATTTCCTCTCCTTCCTCCATTTTTTTTTTCTCTCCTTGGTAAAATGTGTATGCAGTCTAAAATGCCAAGTTAGTTTTATAGTAAATAAAAATCTTCTTCATGCTCTGAATTTTCTCATGGCAAACAGAGATGTAGCCAGCTAAGTGTGACTCATAGTAAGTTTCTAACTAGTGAGTTAATAAGAAAATAAGGTAATTTAACTGATTTGTATAGCAATTTAACTTGGTTAAAATTGGTAATTCAGCATTTGTATGGCTCTGTAGTGTCGAAGACCGCAGGTGATGGGGGCGGCTGTCCAAGACCCCAGCTTCTTGGTCACCATTTCCTCTTGATCTGCTCGCACAGTGAAGTCCTGGTGACAGCCCATGTCCTGAGGAGTGCCTGCCGATGCTGTTTGGGTCAGTGTGTCTGAGAACTCCGAGTCATCTGTCCAATAATAAGTCTCACAGTCTCTAGTGCAGAGACGTGGGCGTCGGCTGTCTCCTTTCACCTACAGAAGCACAACAAATGTGTTCATTTATTCTCTCTGGTGCTTCTTTGTAAATTCCACTCATATTTCTTCTTTGGACTTTTTGATTAAAAATGCCGTCAGCAGAGCAATTTGGTGTCCAAGGGAAGATGCTGCTTGTGAGGCATTTTTCTTTTTCCTTCCCTTTTTTCCCCTAAAATTGCTTTGATAGTTGGAGTAGAAGATTCTTTTATGCTTGAGAACCTTTCTAGTGTTTTTTCCCACTATGAATGTCAAGTGGAAGCTGACAGAATGTGTTAGTTAACCTTTCTTTCCCGTGTGACTTCATCTGCATTGCTCTCAGTCCCCCACACGTGGCTTTCTATTC
>PVJS01005018.1:52560-66253 GCA_004027185.1 Glis glis
TTTTTTTTTTTTTGTGGTACCGGGGATTGAACTGAGGGGCGTTCTACCTCCACGCTACACCCCCAGCCCTATTTTTTATACTTTATTTTGAAACTGGGTCTCACGAAGTTGCAGAGGGCCTCACTAGGTAGAGAGAGAGAGAGAGAGAGAGAGAGAGAGAGAGAAAGAGAAAGAGAGAGAGAGAGAGCTGAGGCTGGCCGCAAACCCAGATCCTCCGGTCTCTGCCTCCCAAAGTACTGGGATTACAAGCGTGCACCACCACGCCCGGCTCACCTTGTATTTCTTGCCAAGAGGAGATTGCCCTGCATGTGATGACTAGGGATTAAGAAGTGCCAGGGCAAAAGGCATCTTAGTGGGGCTACAGGGAGGCCAGGCAGGTTCAGTCTCCAAATCCCTTCCACTAGTAGTAGTCTCCTAGTATTTCCACTCCAACTAATTTAAATATCTGACTCTCGTTCATGGATTTGAGCATCATTTGACTGAACCTAATATGTATGTGGCACATGTCAAACATTACGAGCAGAATGGATAATTGCTGTCCTGGAGAAACTCAAGTCCGGTGAGGAGACAGATATGCACACCCATGCACCAAACAAGCACAGGGATTTGCATGCAGGGCTTCTGAGAAGACAGACAGACACGTGCAATAAGGTGAGGTGCCCTTCCTCTCTTCTCCAGGGTCTCAACCACTTTATAAGAGGAAATCAGTTTCTAGTCCCGTGAGATCATTTTCTGAAGACAATGAAAAGCTTCCAGGAATTTATTAAGAAATGATAGTTTGTGTGAAGATACATACCTTAAATGGTGGTTGTCTGCCTCTGAGCTTCAGTGGGGAGGCAGTGGGAGTAAGTTGCACAGTCCTGGAGGGTAGGGACCATGTTTTTTGTAGTCATAGAATTCAGGGCAGTTCCTGGCACAGAAGAGAAACTCAGCAACTCCTGTTGGAGGAATGACTTAGGAATTGAACGACCTATGATTTAGCTGAGTGGCTTATGATCCAGCACTTTCTCCTTACCTTGGTTTGCTCATCTGAGAAATGAAAGGTCATGCTTGAAGAGCTCAAAAAACTCTTCCTGCCGTGGCATTCTCTCAGCCAAGAAAAGAACATAAAACAAAGCAAATTCGACCCTCTCCGAGAGAAAAAAAAAGGGGGGGCAAAGAAAGGGTTCCTGGGGTTCCTGACAGTGCCAGAAGGGGAAGACCAGCTCCCTGAAAGATGGAGAACATCAGTTCATGCTGCAAATGAAAATCAGATAAGCTCTAAGGCCAATGCATTTCACAGTGGAGGATCTGTGGTTGATTGAATGGTTCAGAGATTAAATATTCAAGGTTAAAGATACATTTCCATTAAAGGGATCTATATCATTGTGACACTCAGTGCAAGTTTTTTTTTCAACAATATTGGTTTATGAAGCTCTTCGGAATGTCAAACATCTAGGAAGAAAAGGTGGTAATCATATTGCTTCTTGGTGTTCGATGAAAACCAGGATCAGAGGCCTTGAGATAATTCATGATCACATGATTGATCGACAGATTCAGTGATGGAAATGGTATGTTGCATCTATACTCCATCTAAGTATTGAAGAGATGAAATATTTCATGGCAACAAGTGATTTACCTGGACACAGATAGGACCACACTCTGTCCTTATTCACTAGCCATGCCCACCAGTTTTCAATATTAAGGACCACTTTGTTCAGATTGGGGATGTAGGAGGCTTTGATTATAGGGCCCAAGGCTATTCTACAATGTTTGTATTTTAAATATTTAATTTAAAATTCAGCCTAAAATTTTCACTTGAATCTTTGCTGACATTTAAGGAGCTCTGAAAAAGAGGCTATTTTATTTTCTAGGGTTAGGCATGAACAGACATGAGTTTGAAGTTTTGTTGCAAATTAGTTGATCAGTGTAGTGAGAAAAAAAAAAGGCAGGACAGCTGAACACAGTAAATGACTAATTAGGAATTTTGAGAGCTCATTTGGAGGTTGTAGCAGGGGAGCACAGCTGCTCATATACCCTCGACCAAAGAACAGTCTTCTAATAGGGAAGGTTGTCCTCTTCGACCAAGCAGGAATTTCGCAGAAGTTGTACAGGATAAAAGGGATATAGTAACAAAAAGGTTTCATTCAGGGACAGAAGACAGCATCCCAGGAGAGGAAGTTGGTAGATATGGCAAAGAAAGGATTAGGAAGAAATTGGAACTCAGGACAGAATGTCAATCACAGAGGAAAAGGAAGCCCAGGGAAGAAAAATAGCCCTACGTGCATTGATTTTGGAGCAGAATAAGAAAGATGGCCCAAAATGCAGAGCACTTGAACATTTTATGTTATTCACTGCAGCAAATACCACTACACTTTACTGACCCTATACATCCTCCTCCCTGCTTCTAGTACTGATCCTAGGATCCAGAGCAGGCTTCCATGGAAACCAACTCATTTCAGCTTCCAAGAGTGTGAGGCCAAGGATTCCAGTGGATCACTGCTGCTCCTCTGTACTTAGCCAAGTCCTGCCTCCAAGCAATTCTTGTGTCTGAGAGTTTCTGATTTTCTGAACACTTTAAAGTTCTTTGGGGAGGGATGGGACACGTCAATAGTAAGAGTCAACCTGAGAGTGCTGCCGCTGGAAGAGTTGGCTGCCTAGTGTTAATGATACTAATGGGTATGTCCTCTTTCACATCCACCTGTATGGAACTGTCATCTGTGCAGACCCCACCTCACAACACTCCCTTAACAGTGTGCAGCTTGCAGGCTGTTATTATGGTTTGATTTAGAATATCCCTCTAGACAGCACGGAGACAAGGCAGCCATGTTGGAAGCAGGGATGGATTGCTGAGGAGGGATTGGTAGGGGCGTGGCCTTGGGGATTATATATGGTCCCTCCTCCCCTTGCTCTTGCTCCTGCTTCTGGCCTCTAGGATGTGAGAGCAGAGACTTTGTTCTGTTCTCTCTGCCTCCTGCTGCCATGCCCTGAACTCCGCTGATCTAACCTGGCCTAACATGGATTGAACCCTGAAATCTCCAGAATGGCAAGTAAATAAGTCTTTCTTCCTGTAAGTTTTGATGGTCAGGTGTTTTGGATTACAGCAGTGAGAATACTGACTGAAACAGCTGTGGATCATTCTATGCTGAAAGATGACAAAAATATGGGATCTCTAGCATATCTCTGAGAGTCTGCAGCAGTTACATTCATTTCAACTTCAGGGGAAATAGTTCTTTTGAATGGGAGGAAGGTTGCAGTTCTCAAAACAGTTATTCATTAGCTAAGCTATTGTCCATCTGCTAATTTCACACTTATTGGCTTGTTTTGAGACATGAAAAAACAAACAATAGAAAAGAGACCAGAATGAATTTCATGTACTGCCAACCGTAAACATCACTTTGACTTTATGAATAATGAATTGAAGGGCTTTCACTCAGACTCAATTTTCGTGGCTGCTGCTAACTTCTCTATAAAACAAATAACCATTAACTTATATGCTGGTCACCTCTCAGGCCATATTGAGAAATATGTCAGGAACACTAGCTGGTGTCAGAAATCATTTTGAGTGTGAAAGGAGTCTTATAATTCACTGTGAGTCTAGAGAAATGTTGAAAACCTTCCCATCGTAGAGTATGCATTGATTCAGACCAGCCAAATTGACACACAGGCAATAAAACCCTCTACCTAATGTCTCATAATACAATTCTAGCCAAGTTTAGAAGAGAGCGGGGTGGATTAGGAAGCCCAAGAATGTAAGACTAGTTCTGATGCCAGTTAATAGTTATTAAATCTCAGCAAAGCTTCAAGTCTTCTCTCCTCAATAGCAATATCATAAAACCCATTTACAGAATAGTTTTGAAAATTAAATACACGGATATAAAAACACATCCCTAAACTGTAAAGTAAGAGTATTATGAGTTTTAAGTCCAACTCTTTCACACTTTCTTTCTACTTATGTTAGAATTGAGAGGTCCAAACATGTTTTCTGGACATAAGGTATTATGGACTGAATGTGCTCAATGTTCCCATGTTGGAATTCTAACCCACTATGTAATGTGTTGGTCTTAGGAAGTGGGGCCTTTGAGAATAAATTTGTTCATGAGGGTAGATCCCTCATGAATGGGATTAGTGCCCAGATAGAGGAGGCCTCAGAAAGCTCTACTGATCTTTTTCTTCCATGGGATGACATAAAAAGTTGGCAGTCTGCAGCCCAGTAGGGGGCGCTCATCAAGACCTGATGACAGTGCTGACACCCTGATCTCAGATGCCCAGCCTTCAGAACTGTGAAAAATACATTTTTGTTATGCATAAGCCACCCAGGCTATGGTGCCTTGTTATAGCAACCCAGATTGACTAAGACATGATGAACGACTGGGTCAATCAGGATGTTGCATTGAGGAAAACGTTTTCTGAAAAGAGACTGCACTTCATAGGGGAATACAGATATACATCCTTATTTAAAAATTGCACTAAATGAAAAAAACAGGAGCTGTTGCCTATCATGTTTATTTTTCTTTTTTCCTTGGATGTGAGGAAGGGTGGGATGGTATACACCATCTTTCAGGAGATGGGAGACAGGTCAGATCCTCACCATAAAATTCCTCCTAGGTAAGGTCTTTTTGTCTGTCATGATTCAGGGAGCATGACACAGTCGGCAAAGGGAAATCCGCTGGCACTGGCAGAACTTGTACTTTAGATCCAGCCTATCTGAATGCAGATTCATACATGAGAGCATCTTCACATTTGAAATTTTGAACACTATTTAAAAATTGAACTTGATTATGTATAATTGCCTCCTTTTATGTGGGAGAGGAACCATGTGAATGCTGCTGATCTTGATTTCTTCTCTGGTGCTGTTTTTCCTGGGAGCACAACCTACTTTACAAACAATGTCTCATTAGTCCTAAAAAAAAAAAGAAAGAAATAAGAAAAAAAAAAGATGTGATTGTCTTTCTCCCAACTATCTCCTGGGAGAAATGAGATTGAAAGCATTTATAGGAAATTGAGGAATTCAAAACATTTCCAAGATCAGAATAGAAATAACTAGGTCTTTCAGTTGGCAGAAAAAGAAAATCACCAGAGTCTCTTAAGGAACAGAATCTATGGTCCACCTTTCTCTGAGAGATGTGTGTTTGCAGAACCGCAATATGCCAAGAGTACACTTGAAGGACTCTTGTGAAATAGGGGCTGAGCTCATTTCGAAAACAAACTAAATTTGTTGGTTTCTGTCTTATGCATATCATCAGAGTTGAAGACTGATGGGGAGGCAGGATTCTTGTTTGCTAAATGAAACATCATTAAATCCATGTAGTAAAAGATGTCAAAGAAATTTATAGGGAAGACAGAGTGGAAATGGAAATTGCAATCATTTAAATATGGGTAGTATTTTGTGTTTATTATCCCCATCTTTCTCAAAGGAATTATAAAAGATTATATAGTCTTTAAGACTGAGGGCAAGAATTATGGAATCGCACAGAAATAAGCAGTCCAGGATCACCCCTGAAGAAAGGTCATTCCGATTCCATGTGAACATACATGACGGTTGCATCTCCATACCATGGGCAGACAGTGTTCAAGCTAGCTTTTTATGCTCAGCCAGAATTTGTCTCTGTAACTTCCATCCATTTGTCCTAAATTCCACCAATATATAATTTATTTTCTTGCAAATTACAGCCTTTCAAACAGTCGAAAGATCTTTCATCTTTCCCAGTTTTCTTTAGAGGAATCTCAAGGGAGATCGCATGTTGTTTCTCTCTGTGCTCTAGATGTGTTCAGTGTATCTTTGCAGAAATGTGAAAGCCAGCTTTATACTATGAATGCCACCTCTAAGTCATGTGCTCTGAGGAGAGCAGGCTAGAACTGAATGAATGGTGCATTTTCAGTCAACAGAGATATGGAGGTGTCTTAGCCATAGACACCAAAACAAAATCATTCTTTTCTCCTGGATCGTTGCTTTCACAGAGAAATAAATGTAATTTTAGCTTCCTGGTGTCTCTCTAGGGCCAATTAGTGTAATGACAATGCAGGTTACAACCCCAGAATCCAACTTCAAATTTTCTTTGATGTCTGAAGTTGGGTCAATATTGAGCTTTACTCTCCCTTCTTAGTTGATAGCAACTTAAAGTGACATTGGAGCAGCCAATGAATTTATTGACCAGCCTGGACTGATCAATAAATGAGTAGCCAGGGCCTGACTTGCCTGTTAGTCTTCTAGTTTCCAAAACCAAAACAAAACCAATCAAACAAAACAATGACAGCTGCCCTTAGTAAAGACACTGGTTGAGCAGCAGGGATCAGGAACTCAAGGTCAGTGCCCCTCACAGCAGAGAGCAGCCACAAGGCCACCCTGATTGTCCCACCTTTGAGGCTGGTTGTCTGTCCTGTGACAACTGTGCACAGGTCCTGATGGCTTACAACCTGGACTGCTTTGTTTGATGTGCACAGTAGTTTTTATTGTAATACTTTATCTTCTTTTAGGATAAATCTATTTAAGTGATGAGTGGTTGGGATTATTTTTTCACCTTCAGATACTTTATTTAAAAAGAGTGAACCCTCTGTTTTTCTTTTCTTGTCAGTCACAAAAAGTGAAAAGTCAGATGCTCTCCCTAATATATGGAAGCTAGGGAGAATAGGGCATAGGAGGGACTCCAGACAAAGATGGAGAAAACCTCAGATGAGTAAAGAAGGCGACCTAACTGAGGGAGATGGGAGGGGGGAAGAGGGAAACACCCTAATGCACAGGGTGTACACACACAAACTTATCAAAGTCACCTACTATGCTGAGAATGAGAAGGAGGGAAGGGGGAGGGAATGGGGGTGGGAATTGGGGGAGGGCTAATTGACCAATGTGTGCATGTATACTTCTACCACCCTGAAATCCATCAAGATGTATGATTACAATGCACCAATAAATAAATAAAAAAGAGTGAACCCCATTTTCTAGAAAGATCATCAAAAGCTAAATGAAAAGAATAAACCCTTAATATTGAAGTACAAACTACAGGAGAAAACCAGTGCTTTTTAGGTCTATTTATATTTTGAATTATAAATTATGAAGCAATATATAGAGTGTACCAATTTCCTGTGTACTTTTTGATGAGTTTTAAAACATGTGTACACCCATGTAACCACTATCTTAAGAAGTAGAAAATTTCCACCATGTTAGAAAGTTCCTCTTTTTTTTGCTAGTCGATCCTGATTTCCCCAGTCCTTGAACCCAGGTAAACAGTAATCTGCTGTCTGTCGATTTAGATGAAATTTGTCTTTTCTGGAGTTATTTATAAATGGAATAATGAAGTATGCATTCTTTAATGTCTGGCTTCTTTTACTCAGCATGATGGTTTTGGGGGTCAGCATTGTTCTTGTATATAAAGTAGGGTGTTGTTTTTTATTACCTCATAATATTTGACTGCACAGATGTATGAAAAGTTGTCCTTCACCTTTTGATGGGCATTTGGGTTTTTCAAAGTTTTGCTACTGCTGTCATAAAAATTTACATGTAAGTCTTTGCGTGAATATACTATTTCATTTTCCCCAAGTAAACACCTGGGAATGGAATTGCTGAGTGTTATGGTAAATGTTATATTTAACTTCATAAGAAACTGTCAAACTATGTTCTGATGTGATTATGGTATTTTGCTTTGCCACCAGTAATGTATTGAAGCTTCGGTTTCTCTGTGTCATTGCCAACACTGGACTAGTTAACCCTTTTGATGTTAGCATTCAAATAGGATATAGGGACATTTCATATTTTGTATATATAGTGATCATTCGCATATTTTGTGAAGTATCAATGCAAGTTCTAGCCCATTATTTTATTGTATGTTTGCCTTATAATTAAGTTGTAAGTGATTTAAAATATCATGGACACAAACCTTTTCTTATATATATCTATGGATAGAGATATGATATATGATGACATATGTGATGCATTTATAATAAAAATATACCATATATGCATATATACATATATACATTTTGATACAGTGTATGGTCTATCATTCCATTTTCCATTATTATTTTGAAAACTAGAAATTTAAAACTTACTGTGTCCTATCTATCTTTGCATATCCCAAAGGCACAAATATTTTCTCTTTTTTCAATTAGTCTTATACATGTAAGTATGTGATTCATTTTGTAATAATTTTTGTATATGAAGTGACATAAGAATTGAGTTTCGTCTTTTGAAATATGGATATTCAGTTGTTCAAGATCCATTTCTTGAAACGACTATCCTTTCCTTACTGAATTATCTTGGCATGATTGTTGAAATTCAATTGAGCATACGTGTATGTGTCTGTATCCAGACTCTGTTCTGTTCATTGTCTGTCTTTATACTGGCAACAGTCTTGTAATTATTGTAACTTTTTAAGTTATGGAATTGGGGAATGTTGATTTTGGATTTCAAGTCCACTGAATTTCTACACAAATAGTAGAATCAACTTCCCAATTTCTCTAAAAATACCTGCTGAAGTTTTGTTTGGAATGATACTGAAAACAGATTAATTTGGGTAGAATTGAGAGAATGTTCTTAATATTCAGTCTTCTGATTCATGAACATAGATCAGCAATGCTTTATAGTTTTAAATATACATGTCTTATATGTATTTTGTTAAAGTTATCCCTAAGGGTTTTTTTTGTTTATTTTTTGATCTTATCATAAATGGAACTTTAAAAACATTTCATTTTAAAATTATTCATTTAAATTATTCCAATAAGTTGTTGTATTTATATCTCTTTTTAATTTTATCAATTTGGTTTATAAGTTTTGAAATAAAATTATTATATTCATAAAATATTAGAAAATGATATTTTTCTGGTAAATTAAAACTTTTATTATTGGTGGTGACTTTCTTTTTATTTCAAAGTTTTTATTTTCTCAAATAACGAGGCTTCTGGTTTATTTTATTTTATTTGTGGTATTGAGGATTGATCCCAGAAGAATTCTGCCTCTGAGCTATACCCCATTTTTTATTTTTTATTTTTTCATGGTGTTGGAGATTGAACCCAGGGGCATTCTACCTCTGAGATACATCCCAAGTCCTATTTTATTTTGAAGCAGGATCTCATCTGGAAAAACAAAAGACCCAGAATAGCAAAAGCAATTCTCAGCAATAAGAACTGTGCAGGAGGCATCACAATTCCTGACTTCAAATTATACTACAGAGCCATAGTAATAAAAACAGCATGGTATTAGCACAAAACAGACACATAGACCAATGGAACAGAATAGAAGATACAGAAACAAATCCACACACTTATAGCCAATTAATATTCAACAAAGGTGCCAAACACATACACTGGAGAAAAGATAGCGTTTCCAACAAATGATATTGGGAAAACTGGCTATCCATTTGTAGATAAACAGAATTAAATCCCTATCTCTCACCTTGCACAAGAGTCAACTCAAGATGGATTAAAGACATGGAAATTAGACCAGAGGCTTTGAAATTACTAGAGGATGGCATAGATCCAACACTCCAACATATAGGCACAAGTAGAAACTTCCTCAATAAGACACCCAAAGCTCAGAAAATTAAAATAAGAATTTATAAGTGGAACGACATTAAACTTAAAAGTTTCTGCTCATCAAAGGAAGCCATCAAGAGTCTAAAGAAAGAGCCTACAGAATGAGGAGAAGATCTTTGCCAGCTGCTATTCCTTTGATAGAGAACTAATATTCAGAATATACAAATTACTTTAAAGGCTTCACACTAAAAAACTAATAATCCAATCAAGAAATGGGCAATTGAACTAAATAGATACTTCACAAAAGAAATACAAATGGTCAATACATATGTGAAAAAATGTTCAACATCATTAGCAATCAGGGAGATGCAAATCAGAACTACACTGAAATTCCATATATCCCCAATTAGAGTGGAAATCATCAAGAAGTCAAACAACAATAATTGCTGGTGAGTATGTGGGGAAATAGGAACTCTTCTACACTGTGGTGGGATTGCAAATTAGTGCAGCCATGATGGAGATCAGTGCAGAGATTCCTCAGAAAACTGGAAATTGATCCATCATATGATCCAGCTATACCACTCCTAGATATCTTTCCAAAGAGACTGAAATCAGAATATTATAGTAATACATGCATATCTATATTTATAGCAGCATGATTCATAATAGCCATATATGGAACCAACCTATGTGTCCATCAACAGATCAGTGGGTCACAAAATTATGGGATATATGTTATGCTCAGATCCTTTGTCCCAGAGAGAACACCAGGAGACCAAGCCGTATGCAACCACAGAAGAGCCTTTATTCAAGCTTAAGCTTGGGTGTCCGACATAAACTGACACAGCAGTTCAGTACGGGGACACTGAGCACATGTTCGCTTCAGTTTTTATATTTTTTAAAGAAAGAGCCTCAGTTTCTCTCTGCTAATTGGACAGTCCCACGTGGGGTTTCTGTGACCTTTACAATGGTTGGTTATAGATAGAGTTGATCATCACAGACTGGTTAGACATTTGCTGTCCTTGTACATTCTATATTGGAAGATGTTTTCCCTAACTTTCCAGACTGTTACAGTAATAGTAACCAGAATAACCATTAATCTATAGAAGGCCATCTTGACCTCAGTCAGGAGGGTCCCAAGTAAGGACGTTTTGCTTTCCCAACAGATGTTTGAGTCAGGGTTTTTTTTTTTTTTTTTTACCAAGGATATCTTGTTATTTTAGCAAAGGCCTGAGTCATACTTGCTAGCAATTTTGCTTTAACTGTTTAAGTGCCTTTACAATATATACACAATGGAATTCTACTTAGCAATAAAGAAGAATGAAACTATGTCATTTGTAGGAAAATGGATGGGCCTGGAGAACATTGAGTGAGATTAGCCAATCGCAGAAAGTGAAGGGTCATATGTTTTCTCTCATGTGCATAAGCTAGGGAGTAATCGGGATACCAGAGGAACTTCAGATAATGGAGGAAAAACTCCAGTGGAGCCAGGGAAGTAGTCTAGGGGAAGGAGAGGGGGGAGAGGGAGAATTAATGAAGGAAAAACTTTCACTGACATTATGTATATATGTGAGAATACCAATGCCAATCTCAATATGATGTATGGGAAAGGGAAGAGTGGGGAGGAAGCTGGGGGGAAGCTCACCAAGTACTCTGTGCATGTATGACACTATCACTATGAACTACATTATGATGTGAGACTATAATACACTAATAAAAGTACAAAAATATAATTTACTATAAAAAATAAAAATATTTCTTTGTGATAACAAAATAAATTTCCTATGTAGGCTGCTTATTGTTTAGTGTGACACCTAGCATGTATGTCAAACCACACAGGTATTTTATTTTAATTTTTATTTATTTATTTAATTTTTTTATTTTAATATATTCATTTATTGGTGCATTGTAATTATATATTTGATAAGTGTCAGGTTAGCAGAATCACACATGCATGCATTGCTCATTTAGCCCTCCCTCAAATCCCCCTTCCCTCCCTTTAGTGCTCTGCATAGTGATTGAGTCTTATAAGTTTGTATATATACATCATGCGCTTTAGTGTGTTTCCCTCCACCCCCTCCCAACTCCCTCAGTTAGGTCACCTTCTTTGTTCATCTAAAGTTTTCTTCTTCTTTGTCTGGAGTCCCTTCTAAGTCTCCTTCTATCTAGCTTCCACATATTAGGGCAAACATCCAACTTTTCACTCTTTGTGACTGACTATGCTTTTATTGGTGCATTATAGTCTCACATCACAATGGACATCAACTTGACAGTCACATACATGCACACAGCTTTTGGTGTCCCCCTTCCTACCTCCCCCCAGTACAGAGTACCGAGATTGATGTTGGTATATTCTCATATGTACACATGGTCAGTGGTAGTAATTCCATTGATGAACTTCATTTTCCCCTTCCCCTTCCCTTAGACTGCTTCCCTGGCTCCACTGAGGCTTCTCTACCATTTTCTGGAGTCCCTTTTGTATCCCCACTACTCCCTAGCTTGCACATATTAGAGAAAACATATGACCCTTCTCCTTCTGTGATTGGCTGATCTCATTTAACATAATGTTCTCCAGGTCCTTCCATTTTCTTGTAAATGGTATTATTTTGTTCTTCTTTATTGCTGTGTAGAATTCCATTGTGTATATTTCCCATAATTTTGTAATCCATTCGTCTGTTGATGGACAGCTAGGTTGGTTCCATAATTTGGCTATTGTGAATTGTGCTGCTATGAACATGGGTATGCATATATTACGGTGGTTTTCTGGTTTCAATCCCTTTGGAATGCACCATTGGTGGGAGTGCAAACTAGTTCAACCACTATGGAAATCAGAGTGGAGATTCCTCAGAAAACACAGATATTTTAAAAGTTGCTCATTACTTGCATATAGAAATACTGATTTTTGAAAAGCCGGGAGTGGTGGCGCACGGTTGTAATCCCAGTACTTTGGGAGGCGGAGACCGGAGGATCCAGGTTCACGGCCAGCCTCAGCTCTCTCGCTCTCTCTCCCTGTCTCTCTCTCTCTCTCTCTCTCTCTCTTCTTATTGAGGCCCTCCGCAACTTCGTGAGACCCGGTTTCAAAATAAAGTATAAAAAATAGGGCCAGGGGCGTAGCGCGGAGGTAGAACGCACCTGCTTTCAATCCCCGGTACCGCACAAAAAAAAAAAAAAAGAAATACTGATTTTTGAATACAGACTTAGTATTTTGTTATTATCAAAACTCATATATAAGTTCCAGTAGCTTTTTACACATGAATTTCTTAGGACTTTCCATGTATATGATAATTTTGTTTGTATATTAATAGTTTTGCTTCTTTCTTTTTAATTTCTATGCTTTGTATTTCTTTCTCTTATCTTAGTGCACTGGTTAAGATCTTCAAGGATAATTTTAAATCCAAACCTATGACATTGAATCTAAATGATTTTTTTTAATTCCAGGAGAAAAGCTTTCAGACTTTCACCATTAAGTAAGATGTGGGCTGTTGACTGTTTGTAGATGACCTTTATTCTGTTGAAGAAGTGACTTTCAGTTTCTAGTTTGCTGAAAATTGTCTTTGTGTTCATGAGTGGACAGTAAACTATGTCAAGTGCATTTCCTGGGTTTTTATAGACAATCATAGGCTTTTTCCCTTTTATTTTGTTAATGTAGTAAATTGCATTGATAGAGTTTTAAGTGTTAATACAACTTGCATTCTTGGGATAAGCCACATTTGACTGGGATTCATTACCCTTTTTTTATACTGCTAGATTTTTGTGCTAATATTTTTAAAATTCTTTTATAACTATGTTTATGAAAGATATTGGTTTATAGTTTTCCTGTAATATCTTTGCCAGATTTTGGTATTAGGACCTCCAGTTTTTAATATTTTATTCTAAGTCCATGATTGGTGCATTAGTTGTGTCTTTTGTTTTATTCTTTTGATAGTGGCTGTAAGCTTTTGCTTAAAATAGTTTATCTTTAAGTGTATTACATCACTTTACCGAAAATGTAAGAAATTTAAAGCATCATAGTTTCATTTTTCCCTGCCATTCTTTTTTTTTTTTTTTTGCGGTACCGGGGATTGAACCCAGGGGCGTTCTACCTCCGAGCTACACCCCCGACCCTATTTTTTATACTTTATTTTTGAAACCGGGTCTCACGAAGTTGTGGAGGGCCTCACTAAGTAGAGAGAGAGAGACAGAGAGAAAGAGAGACAGAGAGAGAGAGAGAGAGCTGAGGCTGGCCGCGAACCTGGATCCTCCGGTC
>PVJS01005019.1:0-11457 GCA_004027185.1 Glis glis
ATCCCAAGGGCAGTGTGTGGTCTCAAAGGGTGGTCCTCAGGCTGGCAACAGCAGCAGCATCTGGATACCTATTGGAAATGCACATTTTCAGGCCCCACCCCAGACTTCCTGAATCAGAATCTCCAGGGTTGGGACACAGCTCTCTGTAGTTTTGAGCACAGGGATTCTAAAGTACCCTCAAGCTTCAGAACCATCCTGTGAGGCTGGCCTTGTGCGCAGGGGTGAAGCAGGACTTCATGCTCATCTGTTTTCCAGCTCTCAGGAAAGAGGAAGATTGTGGAGATGTGTCGGGACAATGCCTAAGGTCCAGGCATGGAGTGGCGCTTCCACTCAAATTCCATTGTCAAGAACTACCATATGGCCAGATCTTTCTGCCTGGGCCACCCAGCCACAACTCCATTATGATATAAGATCAGTCCTGACCACCTTATGAGCCAAACTTAATAATGCCACCATCCATCCTCAGGATTGGAGAAGTGGGGTGGGTATCTACCTGATTCCTGGGTCGGCTGGAGGAGCCTCAGCCCTCTGGTTTATAAAACAAAAGTGAATGCACCTGCTTCAGTGACTTATTGAGATAATTAAATGAGACACCTGGCCCAGGGTGGCCCCACAGCATGGCTGAGGCCGCGGGGACTGTGATTGCAGCCCCTGGCCGGGAGCCTGGGAGAGCCGCCAGAGCCAGAGGTAGTTTCTTAGAGCCCTAGAACACCTTGTCTTCAGGACAAGGGCATTGTAGGTTCCCGAAACAGAGACAGAGTGAACGCCTTCCTTGGAGTTGGCGTTTGTGTATTTTAGGAGCTACTTGTAGATCTGACAGGCATTAGCGCGCGCGCACACACACACACACACACACACGCACGCACGCACGCGCATACTCCATCTCTCACAGCTCTGCGGCCTGTGATGCTGAGCTCCGCAGGAGGGGACAAGGGCTGCTTGTGTTTGCTGTTGCCAAGACCCCACTGCTCATGGGCCTTGGGAACTCTGGGCTTTCCCAGCCTCTGCTACAGATCCAGATTAAAGGCTGGAGCAAAGGCAAGAAAAAGAGGGTGGGTGGGGCTAGGAGAAGGGGCAGACAGCAGGTCTGTTCTCGAGATGGGTCAGGGCGGCCGCTCCTGCGGGGGTGTCTTCTGTCGTCTGACTCTGCTAGGAAGCGCCTGGTGTGCACTCACAGGTGTTC
This sequence comes from Glis glis, assembly GCA_004027185.1. Lineage (NCBI taxonomy): Eukaryota > Metazoa > Chordata > Mammalia > Rodentia > Gliridae > Glis > Glis glis. The sequence goes on from PVJS01005019.1 coordinate 1,184, forward strand.
CCCATCAGCGGAGATGTCCTGTTCCCATTTGCCTTGTCGATATTATTTTCAAAAGGATTTTCTACTTTGATGTGAGAGACATAGGTCTGTGTTTCTCATCTGCGGCTGGAACTGAGCGCCGAGTGGGAAAGAGGACACTGCAGAGAGCGCAGAGAAAGTGTGGGGAGAAGAAGGCCAGGGAACTCTCTGGGCTGCATGTGCAAGACTTTCCTGAGAGGCCCTGAAAAACTGGCTGATGCCGGCACTAAAGTCACCTACCCAGAATGCACGCTGCACGCTGGCCTGGGCGCAGGCCGCAGGCGCAGGGGTAGAAGGTTCACCTCTCTCCTTTCCATTTTTCTTTTTTTGGTAGTAGATATTGAACCCAGTGGCATTCTACCTCCAAGTTATACCCCCAGCCCTTTTTATTTTATTTATGTATTTGTGTATGTATGTATGTATGTATGTATTTTTGGTACTGAGGACTGAACCCAGAAGCATTCTACCTCTAAGCTATACCCCAAGCCCTTTTTATTTCCTGTTTATGAAACAGGGTCTCACTGGGTTGCCAAAGGTCTCACTAAGTTGCTGAGGCTGGCCTCAAACCTGCGATCCTTCTGTCTCAGCCTCCTGAATACTAGGATTACAGGTGCATGTCACCACACTGCACCCATTATCTTTGACTTAGGTTTCCCAGGGAACTGGCTGAGAGTCTGAGCAGGGTAAGAAATACTGATGTAACTCTCAAAGGGTTCAAGAGCTTTCACGTGACTCTTCGGTGCATTTGTTCATTGGCTCATTCATACATTCATTCAAGTCCTTTGGCACGCACACATCAGGTGTGCTGTGTTGGGTGCTCAGGGCTCAGAACTGAGTTCCGATTTCAGCAATTAATATAGCCAAGGAGCATACCTTGGGATTTATTGATAGTGGTTGGTGACCCTGGAATGTAAGAGCAGGAAACAGGTTGGAGAAACCTACAGAGGTAGAGGGGATGGCACAGAAAGACTCAGAGACTGGGGGAGTATTGAATATCGTAGACAGGCAAAGTGACGAGGCAGTGAAGGGTCAGAATTTAACATTCAGCCTGGCGTGGTGGCGCACGCTTGTAATCCCAGTACTTGGGAGGCTTAGACCAGAGGATCCGGGTTCACGGCCAGCCTCAGCTACTTAGTGAGGCCCTCCGCAACTTAGCGAGACCTTGTTTCAAAATAAAGAATAAAAAATAGTGCTTGGGGTGTAGCTTGGAGGTAGAATGCCCCTGGGTTCAATCCCCAGTAGCGCAAAATAAATAAATAAATAAACAAACAAACAAACAAACCTTTCCTCCAAGTATGACTTATCTCAGGCATTTTGTCACAGTGGCAGAAAGCTGGCCGATGCACCTCCCTCTTTCCATTTTCTTTTATTCAAGAAGCTCTTAAAGAGCTGGGTTTACTCTTCCTTTAGCATTACATTATACAGGGTTCTTGCAAATTCTCCATCCATTTGATTTTCACGACCACCCTCCGAGGAAGAAAGAGCGGACCCAGCATCATCTCCATTTTACAGAGCAGGAAGCTGAGGCCCTACTGGGTCTGTTGACTTGCTAAGGGTCACTTTTTGTAGGTGGTAGGTGGCATTCAGAGCCAGATCTTCTAACCTGCTGGCTAGCATTGCTATTTGTGTGTGTGTGTGTGTGTGTGTGTGTGTGTGTGTGTGTGTGTGGTACTAGAGGTTGAACACAGGGGCATTCAACCACCAAGCCACACCCCCAGCCCTATTTTACTTTTTATTTTTAAACAGGTCTCCCTAAGTTGCTGAGGGCCTCTCCAAGTTGCTGCAGCTGGTCTCGAACCTGCAATCCTCCTATCTCAGCCTCCTAAGAACTGGAATTACAGGTGTGCGCCACCACACCGAGCTTTGTGTTGCTGCTTTGTGTCTTTGTTCACTGATTCTTGTTAGATGTACTGGGACATCCTCATTTCACAGGTCAGGCTGCAATGTGAAAAAAGGCAGCCAGGGGGCCAGGCTTGGTGGTGCACGCTTGTAATCCCAGTACTTTGGGAGGCAGAGACTGGAGGATCCGGGTTTGAGGCCAGCCTCAGCTCTCTCTCTCTCTCTCTCTCTCTCTCTCGCTCTCTCGCTCTCTCTCTACCTAGTGAGGCCCTCCGCAACTTCGTGAGACCCGGTTTCAAAATAAAGTATAAAAAAATAAGGCCGGGGGCGTAGCGCGGAGGTAGAACGCCCCTGGGTTCAATCCCCAGTACCGCAAAAAAAAAAAAAAAAAGGCAGCCAGGAAAAACATAGCAAACACCGATGGCTGCCCATGGGCAGAACTTCCAGAGCTGGTGTCTACATGCGTACACGTGGAGGGTACGAAGCCAAATCACTTGCCTAAAGATAGGAGCAGAGTCCTGACTAATGCATACAGTGCGTGTTGATATTTGCAAATGAAGTAAAAAATAGTCATGTACTTAGGAAAACATGTCTCTCGGGACATAAAAACTAAGGATTCTTAGTGCTGGGATTTTAATTCCAGATCCACCTACAGCACCATCCACGTGACTCTATAATTAACAATCAAACTCTAAGTGTGGTTCAGAAACGCTGCCTGCATTTGTTTACCTGTGCACAATACATAACGTTGATATAAAAGAAAGTCGGTGGTTGCCCGGAGACCCAGCCTGTGTCTCGCTGTAGCACCCCACCCGCCAGACCCCAGGCCTCAGAATCAAGGAGACACATGAGTGGGAGAGGATGTGGTTCCCTCCTGAAGTGTACCCTGACCCTGGGTCCTGATGCCTCCCACAACCCCCACTGGGTCTGTGCCCAGGGTAGAGCTCCTCATTCTTTTTTCTTTTCTTTCTTTTTTATTTTATTTTATTTATTTAGTTTTTGGTGTGTGTGTGTTTGTTTTCCTGGGGATTGAACCCAGGGACATTTTACTTTTGAGCTACACCCCCAGCCCTATTTAATTTTTTATTTTGAAACAGGGTCTCACTAAGTTGCTGAGGGTCTCCCTAAGTTTCTGTGGCTGGCCTCGAACCTGCAATCCTCCAGTCTCAGCCTCCCAAGTACTGGGATTACAGGCATGCACCACCACGCCTAACTCAGCTTCTCCCAGACACCACCAAGCTAAAAGAATCTATGAGAAACCAAAACTAGACCCGCCCAGGGAAAAATCAGACATCCACACACCGCCCTGGCACAGACATCTCGTGTGTCTGCATCTCCACTTACTAGTGCCTCGGTTTCCTTTTCTGTAAAAGGGAACAATAATCCTATCATGGGATTAAGTAATAAATTGATGAATGCATGTATAGCACTTAGCTTAGAACCTACCATCCAGTAAATGTTTGTTATTATTACATCTCAATCAAAATTAAAATCTCATTGGTGGCCAGGCATGGTGGCACACACTTGTAATCCCAGTACTTGGGAGGCTGAGATAGGAGGATCACAGGTTCACAGCCAGCCTCAGCTACTTAGTGAGGCCCTCTGCAACTTAGTGAGACCCTGTTTCAAAATAAAGAATAAAAAATAGGGCTGGGGGTGTAGCTTGGAGGTAGAATGCCCCTGGGTTCAGTCCCCAGTACTGCGAAAAAAAAATTTTTTTCATTGGTGGCCCTGGAAAAGACACTGGTCCAGGAGACGGGACTAAACTGTCATGCAACCCAGGTCCCTGCCACCCAGGGCTTGGCTTCTTCAATTCTCAAAGGGACTCTGCCAGACATCCTCTTGGCTCCTCCCAGACATCCCAGTCAGACAGTCTGAGGAAGTCCCACTTTTCTGAGCACTTCAGAGGGACAATCACACTGTCCACCCACTGGGAAAGAGACGGGCGAGTGGAAGGTCAATGCGAGGAGGAGGCCGGGGCTGTGGCTCAGTGGCTGAGTGCTTGCCTAGCAAGCCTGAGGCCCTGGGCTCCATCCCCAGCAAAAACCAAACAAACCAGTAAGGGGAAGACAGAGTGAAGATGATCAGGTGGTCTGAGTGGAGGAAGGAAATACACCATGTGGGGACTGTAACCCAGTGTCATCAGAGGCCTAAATTAGGTTATAAATTAAACCGCCAAGTCTGGTTTTTCCTTTCCAATTGTTCTTGGCCGCCATGCAGGCATGGCCTCTTGCTAGCCAAGAACTCAGCACTGGAAACTGGCTCTTAACTGAAGAGGGAGGGGTGGGGTAGGGTCTGGTTGTTCCCATAGCAAACACATGCTAGTTGGGGGGGGGTGTCTCTTTTTAATTGACAGATAAAACTGTGTATATTTACCATGTGCAACATGTTTTGAAGTGTGTATACATTATGGAATGACTAACTCATTAGCATATGCATTATTACTTCACAGTTATCATTTTTGTGGTGTGAACCTTTATATCCACTCTCTCAGCATCTTTCAAGAATATAAATTATAAACTATAGTCACCATATTGTACAATAGATCTCCTAACTTAGTCCTCCTGGCTAACTGAAGTGTGTGTCCTTTGACCAACATCTCCCTAACTCCCCCAGCCCCTGCTAACCAGCATTCTACTCTCTCCTTCTATAAGATCGACTCTTAGATTCTGCATGAGTGAGACCATGCTGTATTTATCTTTCTGTGCCTGGCTTATATCACTTAACATAACCACTCTGGGGATGTATCCAAAGGGGGTAAAATCAGTATGTCAAAGACATGTTCACACCCATATTCATTGCCCCCTATTAACGATAACTGAGAAATAGAAACAACCTAAGTGTCCATCAGTGGATGAATGGATAAGGAAAATGTATGTAGACATAATGGAATAGTATTCAGCCATAAAAAGATGAAACCCAATTGTTTACAATAACATGGATGAACCTCGTTAAGTGAAAGACACTAGGGTTGTTTTCATTTAGAATCACCAAGCTCCCCAGGACCTCTCCCCCAGGAATGGGGTGCTCATTCCTTACAGAATACATAGTCAGTGCCCCCCCAACCTAAGCTTTTGCTTAACAGGAACAGACAGACAATGAGAGGTTGGTGAGGTCCTGGGGCACAAGAATGTGGAGAAAAGGGAGAGACACAACTAAGTATGGCCGACAAAATGGCTCGGGCCGTGGACAGAGTCCCCAGCCTTTCCTGCAGTGCGGCCACCCTGCCCGGCCATTCCTCCAGGTCTTTGCTCACTCTGTCCCCTCCTGAGCATCCCTCCATTTTGGTGCCTATAGAAACCAGATAAATGCCCCTTCCTTTTCCACCCTCCCCAGCCGGGCAGAACTAATGCTGCTTCCCCTGTGCTACCATCAGGCATGCCGCCTCCTCTGAGCGCACTCTCTAGGCGCCTGTGTCCACGCTGCACAGATGCCCCGAGCTCCGTAAGGGGTAAATCCAGCGGTTCTGAGTACCAGGCCTAGGAACCAGGGACAGCGGAGGCCGACCAGGGCTGACAGTGCCTTGTATTCATGTGCAATCTGTAAGTTCAGTTCCAGGCAGCCCCCGCCCCTGCCACCATCACCATGAAAGGACTCAGCTCTGCCCACCACCCGGCAGCCCCTGGCGGTCCGCCTGCTCCTGGGCACTGGATCTGGCTGTGCCCCGCTCACCGGGACCCCTCCAGGCGCCTCTGGGCTCTTGCTACAGGTGCCTCGTCTTCTCTGCACTTTCACACACATTCAGCTGGGACAGGAGCAGGGCTTGCAGTGGAAAGACAATAATCCCCACATTTCACGGCCCATGACATTGCATATCGGGCTGACAAAAAGTCCCCAAAACACATCACTTCACCACGCAGGCATTTGCGGTTGCTTTTCTGGAATGTCCCATGGCGCGGCTGCTGACTGGGGCATCGGCACCCCCGGGCCTGCTGGCCGCCCTGAATCCCCGCTTTGTTCTGCTGTCGGCACCGGGGCACCGAGGCCGCTGCTTGCCAGGCCTGGGAAATCTCTGCCATCTCAGTGGGAACTGTGTCCTAAATGTGAATTGAGTGTGAGAGACGTGCCCACCCTTGTGCCCACCCCTGCCCCTCTCCATTATGCCTGTCCCAGAGAGAAGGACTGGAAAGGACCCTGATTCAAAACATGGTCCTGAGCCCAGCAACATCTGGGAGCAGGGTGATCCACCATCCTCGTTTGCTGGGGATCACCCTGGGTCAGCACTGAAGTGGTACATTCTAAGAAATCCCTCCATCCTGGGTGAATCGGGACCATTGGTCGACCTGGCTGGGAGCAAATTCTCCAAGGTCTCACCCCAAAACTCATGAATCAGAAACCCTGGGGCAGGGCCCAGCAGTCTGTTTGAATGAATCCTCTAGTCCCTCCCTGGAATGGGGGAACACCTGGGAAGGTAGCAGCTCACCTGAGCACAGACAGCAACCAGGGAGCAGAGCCAGGAAAGGGGCTGCCCCAGCCACGCCTCGCGGCATGGCCGACCCTCTCAGCTCACAGGCTGGGAACAGTTCCCAAATAGAAACCAGTCAGTCTCGCAGGGCGTGGTGGTGCACGCTTGTAATCCTAGTACTTGGGAGGCAGAGACCGGAGGATCTGGGCTCCCGGCCAGCCTCACCTACTTAGTGAGGCCCTCCGCAACTTCCTGAGACCCGGTTTGAAAATAAAGTATAAAAAATAGGGCCAGGGGTGTAGCGCGGAGGTAGAACGCCCCTGGGTTCAATTCCTGGTACCGCAAAAAAAACCAGTCAGCCTCGTAGCACTGATCAATAAACAAGGTATGGGGAAGGATTGCCAACCCATCGATTGTCACAGGTGGGAGCACTGGGCATTGCTCTGGGCCTCAGGGAAGGTGGGAACCTTCCAAGATGGTTGGGTCCCTCCAAGCTTTGGTGCATTTGGATAGCAGAAAGTAGGGGTGTGTCAGATTCTGGGTACCCTGTGAGCCAAGGCCCAGGAGGAGGATTCGATGGGCCGTGCAGAGATGAGGATGGCTAACGCGGAGGTCTGAGAGGAACAGCTGCCTCTCCTTCATGCTCCTGGACTGCTCCACGATTCGGGGTCCAATGTCCATTACCACCCCGGGTGGCCGTCTGTGTCTCCCCTGCCACCGTCCAGCTCTTGTCCCTTAGGGACACTTCTATTGGTTCAGGAAGTCCAACTCCCAATTCCTATGGACAGAAATAAAATCCACTTAGGAAGGCAGGCTGCTTCCCAGAAATCCTAAGACCTCCAGAAAGGTCAGCACAAACAGCCCAGGTGGATTAGCCAGAGCCGGCTTCTTCGGCTTCTTCCTGTCACCACCGGGAGCTGAGAGCACATGGGGGAGCTGAGAGCACGCCAGGGGGGCTGAGAGCTCCTGGGGCGCCACCGTTTGCTTCTCTCCCACCGCGATGTATTGCTGTCTGACCAAAGGAAAGCTGGGGGTGGGGGGACAGGTCCTAGAGAGGGGGTGCACTAGGACCGCAGGGGAGGTGGGCAGGGAGTGGCTGCTTGCTTTGCCCCACCCCCACCCTGTCCCCTTTCAGGGGAGGCAACTTAGAACCCTTTACTCCTGTCCAAGTGAGCTAGGCATCCTCCCCAAGCCTCTCTCCTCCCTTCCTCCTCCTCCACCTTCCCCTCCTCCTCCTTCTTCCTCTTGAGATTGAACCCAGGGAGACATTCTACCTCTGAGCTACACCCCCAGCCCTTTTACTTTTTATTTTGAAACAGTGTTGCTAAGTTGCTGAAGGTCTCACTAAGTTGCCGAGGCTGGTCTCGAACCTGCGATCCTTCCGTCTCAATCTCCCACGTACTGGGAGTACAGGTTTATGCCACCACAACCAGCTAAGCCTCTCTTCCTTACAGCACAGAAATGCTCCCTCACCCCCAGCTCCCTAGCTACTTCCCTTGACTTCTCCTGAGGAAATACCTCATCTCCCTCTGTGTCTCCATTCCCACCGCCCCCCACACACACTTCCCTCACCCACCAACATCTCTGGAGAAGCTGCTGTGCCCTCACTAGTCCCCCCTCGACTGGGACCTCCGGGGGCATGTGGCCCTGTGGACCACCCCCTCTTCCCTGGCTTCCAGGACCCCACGCTCCCCTGGTTCTCCTCCCACCCCCCCTTGGCACTCCATTTCCTCCTGGTTTCCTCCTCTGCTTGCTCCCTTCTTAGAAGTCAGGGCTCCCGGACCTGTCCCCCTTCTTGCCTGCCCCTGTGGCCTACCTGATGGGACCTCCTGCTGGGCCCCACTGGGGTCTGCCCCCTGCTGGCCATCCAGGCCTCGTCATCTCTTTCAAGGACTTTAGTACCAACTTCCTAACTGTCCTGTGCCCAGTGCCCCATCCCCTGTCTGCCCCTGCCAGGGACCCTTTCTGAAATGCAGGTCTCACCTCCAGATTACCTCGCTGAACATTTTCCTGGGGTTCAGCAGCTCCTTCAGGGTCTGGATCCCAGTCCCTGAGCTGGGCCTAGTCTGACCCCTCCTACAACTTCAACCTTCAACCCTCTACTCGCACCTGCATGAGTGCTCTCTCTGCTGGGCACAGACATAGGGGTGTAGGGGGGACTTACTAGAACCCCTACTCCTTATTACTTTGATCTTTTAAAAAGCCAAAATTAGCCAGGTACAGTAGGGCACACCTGTAATCCCAGTACTTGGAAGACTGAGACAGGAGGATTACAAGTTTGAGGCCACCCTGGGTAACTTAGTAACACCCTGTTTCAAAATTTAAAAAGAGCTGCAAGTATAGTTCAGCATCCCTGAGCTCAATCCCCAGTACCACAAAAAAGTCAATCAATCAATTAGGCAGAAATAAGCTTTGATGAACGTTTACTATGTAGGTTGATGGTAATGCATGAGTAAAATTTATAAGTGACCACGCACACATCTGAGATGTGCTTAAAGCATTTCAAAGATGGGCACGCAGTCAGAAGAGCTTGGTGACTACAGCCACCTACAGCGCCCCAGACACCACGTTCTCACACACCGTTATACCTCTGCTCCCTCTACCACATCAGGGCGAAGTTAGCTGTGAGTAATAGCATATCCATACATACAGCTTAAAGAAGCTACAAGTTTGATCTCTCATGTGAACAGAGTCTGGAGGTCAGCAGCCCAGGGATGGTTTGGCAGCTCCAAAATCACCTGAGATCCTGGTTCTTTCAATGTATTGCTCTGCCCCTTCTCAACCTTTGGTTTCCAGTCCATGGCTCAAAAGGGCTGCTTGAGCTCCAGCCACACATCAGCATTCCAACCAACCAGAAGGACAAGGCCAAGAGAGACACACACCCTCACTTTAAGTATAATTCTGATTATTAGAAATAATAATGTTTATTAATGATAAAGGGATTGATCCACCAGAATATCACAACTCCAAATCTGTATGTACTCTGTAAAATACCTGCAAAATAGATGAAGTGGGAATTAACAGAATTAAAGAAAGGATGGACAAATCCAGTCGTAATATGCCACAGTCTATAATATACCTCTTTAAATAACCAAGAACAAGCAGACAAAATCAGTGAGGATATAGAAGATACACAAGGTGCAGCAAACACATCTGACCTCACTAATGTGTAAGAATTCTGCACCCAATAATGACAGGTATGTGACATGAAACATATACCCAAGAAAGGCTACACCTTCTGCTTGCGTGCCATTTACCCCCAGCAGTTACCCCTGACGACACCTAGCGAGAAGGGGGAAACATCACCTCCAGGTGGCCAGGTACCCAACTAAAATTGAGAGATTCTGCTCCTAAAGCAAAGAACAAAAACTAGGAAACCCAGCAGTCTCTGGCCCCACCTTCCTCCCGCCTTGTGCCTGCTCCGGTCCTGGGAGCACTGCACAGTGAGTAAAAGCTTGAGCCCAGAAGCAGAGGCTCCTCATTCTGTTATACTGCAGATAGGTTACGTTCTTTGCCCAAGGTCACGCAGCTGGTGAATGTCAAGGCTAGCTTTCAGATTCAGGCATCTGGCTCCCAGCCGGTACTGACACTTCGTCCGGACCTCTGCCACCGCCGGCACAGGGGACCACACATGGTGGGGGTATTATTAGGGATGACCATGTGACTTTAAAGAAATCATCTTACAGTGTATGTCAACTCCGATTTGTTAATTTCTTCATTCCTTCCTTGAAAGGTTGAATTGAGCTCAAATGTTTCCCGTGACCCTGATCTTTTCTTAAGCTTCTCCCTTCTCTACCATCAGTGTCTGACATTTTACCAGTAGAAATGTGTTTCTTTTTTGTTTGTTTTTGTTGTTGTTTTGGTTTGTTATGGTACTGGGGATTGAACCCAGGGGCATTCTACCTCTGAGCTACACCCCCAGCCCCTTTTACTTTTTATTTGAAACAAGGTCTTACTAAGTTTCTGGGGCTGGCCTCAAACCTGTGATCCTCCCGTCTCAGCCTCCCAAGTA
>PVJS01005019.1:11557-66252 GCA_004027185.1 Glis glis
CAGCTGAAGGGGGGGCATACTCGGTCAAGTTATTCTGTGGCCCACAGAGTGCAGAGGGTGCTGACACCCAGTCCTGCACCAGGGCCAGCTGCACAGTGACAGTGATGTAGCTCCTATTCCAGTTGCCCCACGGACCCCATTTATCACTGTTTTTCACAGCTTCTCTCTCTCTCTCTCTCTCTCCCCTCTCTGTATTTCTTCCACCACACTGCCTCTTAGACTAAATTGGAGAAAAATGGGTTTTGTCTTTTTTTTTAACCAAGCAGACTAAAAGTCTTAAATTACCTTCTTGGAGATCTGCAAATAGAAATCCCAGAGAAGACAGCCACCTTTTCTTTGCTCTCTCCCGCTCCCTCTCTTTCTGTCTCCAGGAGCCCATGAGCTTTGAAATAGAAAGCAGAGGGGGGGGGGGCAGGAGGAAGAGGTCTGGCCTTGGCCCAGCGCCAGCCAAGGAGGAGAGGGAGTGAGCACAGGGCCCACGGGGACCAGGAACGATGAAGAGATAGAAATGGGCAGAGGCGGTGCTTATTGCTCGTGGCTCTGAAGTAGAAACAGGTTCCCCCAAAGAAGGCGATTTCTGAATGCACAAGCCCTCTCTGAGCAGGTGTGCAGGCCGCCAGGGGTACATGCAGCTGGAGAAGAAGAAACCACAGAGACTTAGGGGTACTGAGTCCTGACTTGGGAGCAAGCAGGACCAGCATGCACGGTGGACCTTCTCTCCCTTGTCACCACCATTGATGTCACGGCTCCCAAGTGTCCACTGAGGTGTCAGGACAAGGGAGGGCAGAGACTGGGTGTTTTAAAATTGGAGTCCTGGGTTTTCCTTGCAGCTCTGTGACATGGACTCATAATAGCTGGGGTTTATTGAGCACTTACTCTATGCTAAACCCTTCGCATAGATGACTCCATCTCATCTTCCAAACAGCCCTAGCATGTGGGTATCATGATCCTCTACATTTACACATGAGGGCTCTGAGGGAAAAAAGGGCCTGTACTTGCCCACAAGGTCACACAGAAGGCAGACTTCTGAGTCTCTTGTATTTCTTCCTGCCAAACCACTGGGCCCACCTGGACCCGCCTCCTCCCCTGGGAAGTCAAGGGTCTAGGGACAGACAAGGCAGACTGGGAGACCTTCAAGGTGCATCCCAGCACGACGCTCAGATCCCGGGCTCATGCCATGCCGATGCCTAAAGAGGTCCTGTTCAAGTGATGCCTGGCGCAGACTCCAGTGCAGCCATGCAAAGCGTGTAAGCCTGCGTGCATATGTGTGCACGTGTGTGTGTGAGTGTGAGTGGGGGGGGGCAGGTAAACATGTGTCCTATAGCCCTGATGAGACAGGAAAAGGAGTAAGAACGAAGACAGTGCAAAGTCTGTAGAAGACTTGTAGGTTAGACCCAAATTTTGTCATGGGGACAAAACCAAGACCCAAAGGTCTAGAAAATCCCACCCAGACTGACCTCCATTGGGTGTCCAGGAGCCTTCGTGTCTCCCCGATCTTTGCTCCGAGTTGCACATCCCCAGCCTCAAGCCCACCTGGCCACACAGGCTCCTGAGGCCAGGAGCTCAGCTGCGGGAGAGGGGGATGGCTCCCCACGGCCTCCTTGGCCCAGCACGTGCGTTGTCTTTGCAGGCCCAGCAACCATGGCGCACTACAAGACGGAGCAGGATGACTGGCTGACGGTCTACCTGAAGTACTTGCTCTTCGTCTTTAACTTCTTCTTCTGGGTAAGTGAACACTACGCATGCGCACTTCCCAAGCCTACGGGAATTGGGTCACCTTGGGCTTTTGTGAGTCACCACTCCAAGGCTGATTGCTTCCAAATGAAAGGCCGCCCATGGGCAGGTTCTGCCAACTTCACAGCACATGCTTACCTTCGCTACTGAAGGGGAAGAAATAAATCCAGTCTGCAGGTTGGCGTGGAGCTGGAGCACACAGTGTCCCGCTACAAGTACCATATAACAATGCGCTTCCTGTGCCAGACCCCTGCATGGAGGGTCCAGTTCTTTCTTCCCCATCCCTTGTACCAGTGCCCGGTGGGAACTGTGGCCTCCTGGAAAATTGGTTTCCTTTGAAGCCAATTTGCCTTCTGTGGTTCACACGCTTCAGGCCCGGGGCAAAGACACAGAAGTCTTGGGGAGCCGGGCTGCCTCTGGCTGACATGGTCTACAGTGACTCCCCCAGGAAACTCGCCTGGTTGAATGTTTCCAGAGCACTGTAGTCTGTCACTAGAAGCAGTTATCCGGGTAATTGGGAGCAGAATCCCATAGGTCCCCCCAAATAGCCTGACTCTGGAAGGGGTATTGTCAGATGTCGAATGCCTGAAAATAGCAGCAAAGCAAGTTACCAATAAGGCGGAGCTATGTCTCCTGTTACCCAGGGTAAGTAAGAGAGAGCCTAGGCCTCCGCACATACTGAGTGCTCAATAAACTCCTTGGCAAAGTCTTAGGAGCAGCTCAGAAAAGCAGACCCCAGGTGGGCTGTGCCTCAGCTCTCTGGCTCCTTCCCGAGGGAGCTTGATCAGATTGGGAAGGACCGTGATAGAGGAGTTGTGGTGGGGTGGACACAGCCAGGCAAGAGTTTTGAAGAGAACAGTCATTTGAGGCTATCTATTGAAAAGCTGAACAATCTGATGTTTATTTAAATGCGTTTTGCCAAGTTCTGGAAATGAACAATAAATTATTTGCAACCTTTATCTTCCTGGGCAAGAATCTCCTGGAATAGTGAAAGCTCGGTGAGGGAGACAGTAGAGTGACAAAGCCGTGTGGCCGCGGACCGTGGACTGTGTGGGTGTACATGGTTTCAACTCTTGGAGATAAGTCTGATAGGATAGTTATGATGCTTACTGAGTGAGCGTGTGTGTGTGTGTGTGTGTGTGTGTGTGTTTTACTGAGAATTGAACCCAGGGGGGGTTCTACCACTGAGCTGCACACCCAGCCCTTTTTTTTTCTTTTTTGGTACTGAGGATTGAACCCAGGAGTAGTCTACTTCCAAGCTACACCTCAGCCCTTTTTTATTTTTATTTTTTATTTTGAAACAGGGTCTTGCTATGTTGCTGAGGCTGGCCTCAAACCTGAGATCCTCCTGTCTCAGCCTCCCAAGTACTGGGTTGATGCCCAGCTATAAGCATTTCCTTTTAAGAATGTGTTCCCTGACCATAAAAGTTTTTGTGCACCCACTACAGATCATCTCTAAAAGACTGGAAAGTAAAAGAAAATACAAACTGTTCATATCGCGCTATGTTGGTTGGCTAGGGCTATTGCAACAGTACCACAAACGGGCATGTAAACGTCTCTTCTGCTTCCATGTTTCTTCCACGGGTTATGATGCCACAAAGACCTACGGATGGAGAAGGCTATGGAAGAGACGAGGTATCTAACCACGGTAGTCGTGCATAACATCAAGCACCCAGGATGTGCTAGCCATCTTTCTAAACATGGAACTCTAATTCTCAGAGTATCGGCATTCTACTTCATGTATGGAACAAGCGAGCTTTTTGCCTAATGTCCCAGTGTGTCTGCTTGGACTGTCATAACAGAATGCCACAGACTGGGTGGCTTAAATGACAGAAATCTATGCCACAGTTCTGGAGGCTGGAAGTGCAGGATCAAGGCCCGGCCCCTTCCAGGCTCAATGGCAGCCACCACCCTACTCCGTCCTCATGTGGCCTTTAGTCACTGCTTCACGTGGAGACCATCCTATTAGATTAGGATCTTGCCCTTATGACCTTATTTAACCTTACTTACCTCGTAAAAGCCTTATCTCCAAATGCTTTCACCTTGGGTTGGGGCTTCAGCATATGAATTTTGGGGACACATAATCCAGTCCATCACAATAGTCTGAACTTGATCCCACACTAGAGCCTGGGCCTTCCCAGCATGCTCTGCTGCCCTGCTAATCTACATATGCCCCCTAAGACACCGTGAGCAGTGCAGGACTTGGAGTTGGAGGCCACAGAGCACAGTGGCCAAGCCACAAGCTTAGGGGCAGGGAGAGAAGTTGGGCTCCAGCTCTGGGACTTTGGGAGAATTACTGACCCCTGTAAAATAGGGCTGTAATAGAGCTGTCCACAGCCTCAAAGTGCCCAGGTAGGTGAGAGTGGAAAGACCAGACAGAACTAACCCACAATGGGAAGTTTCAGGACAGCAGGGACCTGTGTTCACTCGGTGTCCTAAGTGCCTAGGACTGTGCCAGATACTTAATAGGTACCTAGTAAAGACTATGGGATGAATTTTTAAATGGGCATCATCATTACAGACATGGTATTAGAATACCTGGGTGTCGTGTTGGCTTTGGTTATCATCAATATAACACCTTGGGTGAGACTCTGAACTCACTGGGCATCCTCCCAACTGTAAAATGAGAGTAGTTCTGACAACCGCCAGCAAGGTTGAGTTGAAGGTGGTAGGGGTCACCGACTCGCTCCCTGGAGAGGCGCCAGGTCTCATTCTTCCTTCTCTTCTTTTCCTAGTCTCCTGCTTGCTCTGCTTCTCATCTATTTTCAGGGCTGCAACTGGCATCTAGGTGGGGACAATCCCCACGTCCTGGGCACTGGCCTGGCTCGCTCCTGCACCATGAGCTAGCTGTCCCCTGAGCGTCTCTGCTCAGATATTTCCTGGCAACTCACACCCACGTCCACATCTGATTTCACCTTCTAACCCTGAGCCGCTCCTCTTCTCCTCTTTCTGGTCCCCTGTGCCAGCGATGAGCTCCGCCATCCACCAGGGAGCTATGTGTCCAGGCCCCTCTCTTCTCTCAACCCATCTGGCAATGACCCCAGTCTTATCAGTTTGACCTCCCCAACCCCTCGACTCTCCCCAAATATTTCTATCCCCGCAATCATTCCTAGAGTGCAGGTCACCACCATCTCTCACCTTGATCAGTACAAAGTCTAGAAGGAATATCAACAGGGGTCCCTCCTGGGGTGGCAAGTGGCATGGGCTGAATCGTGTCCCCCAAAAGATATGCTAGAATCCTCACTTCCCCGGCACCTACAGGTATGACCTTATTTGGAAATAAGATCTTGGTGGATGCGATCAAGTCAAGATGAGGCTCCTAGGATGGGCCCTGATCCAAGAGGCCTGGTGTCCTCATAAGAGGGAACTGCCCTGGGAAGCCTGGGACATGGGGCGCCCACACATAGAGCTAGGAATCTCCAGCCTCCCCCAGAAGCCAAGAAGAGGTAAGAAAAGGGTCTGCCCTGAGTCTCAGAAAACACTGTTTACAGAACTAAGCTTACCCTTACAGTGTGTGGTGGACTCTGATATTTTCTCTGCTTATTATTATTATTATTATTATTATTACTGTTATTAAATGCAGGTTACAACCCAATCTATTTCACAACTCCGATGGGTCACATTCCCAAGTTTGAAAAGCCCAGAGCAGTCCCCACCTCCTCCCAACCTGGGCAGGCCTCAGATGGCAATCCTCCTCCATCACCCTGTCCCGAGGCCCCCTAGGATATGGCTCTAGCTCAGGAACCAAAGACTCACCACTTTCACACCCCTTTGCAACCCTAAAAAGCAAATGTGCCAGGCCTCCCTATGTGGCTGCCTGGGAAGTGCTTTCCTTCCCCTCTCTTTTCCTACAGGGCTCCCTACCGCTCCCAACACCCCACGATGTTGTTCTCTAATTTATTATTTTAATTAGCTGCTTGGCTGTGTTAATAATCAAAACTTTCCCAACCTCCCAGGAGCTCTGCCAGGCTATGGAAAGAGTGTGGGGAGGCCGCCTCTGCGCTGGAGCTCTGTCCTGCCTGAGCTTTGGCAGGGCCTTGGAGCGTCTCAGGGCAATCCTGGGGACCTCTCGAGGGAGGCCTGCAGCCAAGGCAAAGATGCCAGGAAAGATGCAGGGCTGGAGCCCCAGCCAGGGCGGTACAGGAGCTTGAGAGCATCGTCTCAGGAGGCAGGAGAGTCTGCAGGAAAGAGCCGTCTATTCACTTCCATCCCAAAGCCCTTCATATCCTAGGTCATCCCCCATTGAACATGGCCTCAGGGTCACAGCTGAGTTGGTGCCCTTTTGGTCTGTGCAGGGCCATGGCGGTAAAACAAGTCAAGAAGAAGCCTGCGGTAATGACTCTTGAGTTTCCCTGCAGAGCGCGGCAGCCTGGCTGGGACACCCCCACCACCAATACCAATGGCTTGCTTCCTGGGCAGAGCTGCTTTGTGTGGTCAGCAGCCCAGTTGGGAAAATGGACACTAAACGGGACATGAAGATTCTAGCATGGGCTGGTTTGTGGCCCAGAGAGACATCAGTTTTCTATGGGCCTTAGTTCCTCCATCTCTGGGTGCACTCAATTAATTCCCTCCCTCCTTCCCTTTGGAGTGGCTAGAGATCCCCCACATGTAGCTCTCTCCTGGATACTAAGATGAATGAGGTTTAATGGAGAGACGAAAAGGGGAAACACACAGGTAACAAATAAAAGAAATAGACTGTGATGGTGTAACTACAGAAACATGTACAAGACACGGAGCTAGTAGGGAGGACAGAGGATTTGCTGGGTGCGGGGCACAGGCGGCTCCAAGGAAGGTCTCTGCTGGGTTCAAAAGATGCACAGGTGAACTTACGATTGCTCCTGGCAATTGCTCCCACGGTATGTCCTGTGAGGTTTTGCACTTGTTATAATGGTAGATGGGATAAGGGAAGAGAAGAGGTAGAAATAGTGTTCTGATTTATTTTATCAAGGGCTCTTTAAAACCAAAGAGCCGCTGGGCATGGTGGCACATGATTGTAATCCCAGTACTTGGGAGGCTGAGACAGGAAGATCGCAGGTTGGCGGCCAGCCTCAGCTACTTGGTGAGGCCCTCCGCAACTTAATGAGACCCTGTTTCAAAATAAAGAATAAAAAATACGGTTGGGGTTGTAGCTTGGAGGTAGAATGCCCCTGGGTTCAATCCCAGTACCACCAAAATAAATAAATAAATAAATAAATAAATAAATAAATAAATAAATAAATATCAAAGAGCCATGGAAAGAATGCTTCTGAGTGGAAAATGACCCTTAGCATGGCAAAGCCCATCCTTAAGATTTGCTCACACAGCTGGGCATGGGGTTCCACACCTGTAATTCCAGCACTTGGGAGGCTGATACAAGAGGACCACAAGGCCAGGCATGGTGGCGCACGCTTGTAATCCCAGTACTTTGGGAGGCGGAGACCGGAGACCAGAGGATCCGGGTTGGCGGCCAGCCTCAGTTCTCTCTCCCTCTCTCTCTCTCTCTCTCTCTCTCTCTCTCTCCCTGTCTCTCTCTCTCTCTACTTAGTGAGGCCCTCCGCAACTTCATGAGACCCAGTTTCAAAATAAAGTATAAAAAAATAGGGCTGGGGGTGTAGCACGGAGGTAGAACGCCCCTGGGTTCAATCCCCGGTACCGCAAAAAAAAAAAAAAGAGGACCACAAGTTCAAGGCCGGCCTCAGCAACTTAGCGAGACCCTCAACAACTTAACAAGACCCTATTTCAAAATAAAAAATGCCAAGCATGGTGGTACGCTCCTGTAACCCTAGTACTTGAGAGACTGAGATAAGAGGATCACAGATTCGAGGACAGCCTCAGCAACTTAGCAAGATCCTCAGAAACTTAGCAAGACCATTTCAAAATAAAAAATAAGCCAGGCTTGGTGGCGCACGCTTGTAATCCCAGTACTTGGGAGGCTGAGACTGGAATATCTCAGGTATACTGCCAGCCTCAGCTACTTAGTGAGACCCTCCGCAACTTAGTGAGACCCTGTTTCAAAATAAAAAATAAAAAATAGAGCTGGGAGTGGAGCTCAAAGGTAGAATGCCCCTGGGTTCAATCCCCATTTCCAAAAAAAAATATTAAAAATAAAACAAGCTGGGAGTGTAGCTTGGAGGTAGAATGCCTCTGGGTTCAATCCCCAGAACCAAAAGAAAAAACAGCGAGAGAGAATAACAAAGCATTAATCTGGCATGGAGACCCCTTGGGTGGCACCTCAGGCCTTTCCAGGGGCTCCCTAATGATGTGGAGGAAAGTCCATTCCCCTCTGAGATGCACACCACCCCTCTAACAATAAAAATGGCCCTAAATCAGAGAAGAGAAATCCTCGTTGTTGCCCCCAGGACTTGAATAGTCAGAGGCAGGTGTAGGGAGCAGACGCCATTTCCAAAGCCCTCTGCCCAAGTCCTCTCCTCCACATCCCACGCTCATTGCGGGGTTCCTGCATACCAGGCTGGGCCCCAGGGCTCTGGGGGTGCAAGGAGTGACAGGAAGAGGGGAACAGAGTGCCACAGGAGTGCAGACCTCACCTGCCCAGAGGTCGGAGCAGGTGGAGCACTTGAAATGGGCCTGGAAGGATGTGCAGGAGTTCTGCAGAAGAGGAAGGGCAGAGAGAACAGCGTGAGAATGGCGGGAAGGAACACGCCCCGAGAGAAGCTTGGCCTCTGACTCCAGCATTTCACCCCCAAGTTCACCCTCTTGACCTTGGTTACTGAGCATCTACACCTGTCAGTGACTGCTTGGGTCATCCTGGTAAAGCCCAGGTGTGGAGGACGGGAAGTAGCCGTGGATGAAGCCAAAAACCAGGCCAAGGCAGATCTTTAAGAGGCCCTGTGAAAGAGTCTGGGCTGTGTGCTCCGGGGGAGCCAGTGGAGTTTTGTCAGCAGGGGGTGCCAGGGAGCTCAGCAGGGGGCTTGGTATGCCTGTGGGTGGAGCAGGTGGGGAGAGGGAGGGGGGTCTGAAAGCAGATAGGGATGAGCATGTGGCTGTCACTAAGAAAAAGAAGGAGGCAACACGGACCCTGCTGTGCCTGGTTTAGGGGGTGGCCCAGAGAAGGAGCTTAGCTGACAAGTGTGATCCTAAAAGGGCCAACCTATCTATCCAACCCCAAACCTTCCAGACCAGTGCGGTGCTTGGCACACAGTAGGCAGCCAGGAAACAGACCAGTTGCACCTGCCCCTGTGCATTTCCCATCCCCCTCCCCATGCCATGGGCAGCCTGGCACTGAAGGCAGAGAGCTCTCCTGCTCAGGAGCCCTTCCTTACTGGAAGTCCTGTGGTCCTGTCCCTGCTCCGCCCCATCTTCCTCCTGACCCACAGCTCCAAAACCCTACGGTGGCCCAACAATGAAAAATGCCACAATCGCTTTTTCACCCTCTCCTGCTTTCCTTTTCCTGCCTAGTTCCCACAGGCCCTGGGCCTGCGCGGCTGCTCGAGCTGATCCTGGTCCCCGTGATGGACACGAGAATGCTTTGGCAAGGTTTCTTCTATAAACAGGCAGTTCCTAAAATTACACGGCGTGGGTGACCTGCTCCACCCCCAGGGCTTGCTGTGTCCTCCTCGTCCGGCTTTACCCTCCACGGGATTTCTGCCTCATCGGCCACAGGCTGTGGCTTTGAAAAATGTAGTTAATATTCCACAGAAAACCAGCCCAGTTTCCATGAAGAGCCAAATCCTGCTGAATCAACCCTATGCAAATGACTGTGCGACAGCTCGCTGGGGTCTGAGCTGGCCGCACCATCCTCCATCGCTGCTTCTTCACTGCTCTTTCTGACTACTTAGGCGGTTTCCAGATGGCCTGAGTGACCACCAGGAGCCACTGGTCCAGGAGCATCTGTTGGAGGCGTGCGGGCAGGAGGCTGTCCCCTGGTACTAATGGGGACATTTTACCTGCATGGAAGAGACCTTGGAGATGTTCCCATTCAGTTCCCCAATTTACAGATGAAGAAACTGAGGCTTAGAGGGGCCGAGTGTAACACCCAGTTGGCATGGCAGGACTGGACCTGGGGTTCCCTGTGACCCATGCCAACACTTAGCAGTTTCACTTCTCCTGTGCAGAGGAAAAGGTGGTTTCTCAAGGGCTGACCAAGTCCCAAGCGGGAGATCCCCTAAAAGACTGGAAACCCTCTTGCTGCTTACAGCTGATCACACGTGGTGTCCCCTTCAGACGCTAACTTCCCCCACCAGATGTCACACTCGGGCGGGTGGGCATCCCTGTTGATTCAGACTCGTGTCCCGATTTCCAGCATGGAGTTGTTTTCTAGACCTTCATCAGAGCAATGTGTCCCTCCCAGACCTTGTCCAGTGGCCGGGGACTCAGCTGTCACCCCTGCCAGTGGGACCCATACCGCTCCCCTCCCTGGGCTGCATTTTCCATAGCACCCACCCCTTCCCCTGGAAGCCATGGTTTTCTTTCTTGCATAAACTGATTTTTGTCCCTTTTGATGAAAAAATCTGCTTCTTTTTATCCTCCCTGGATCCCAAAGCTTCTGCTATAGGTGGAAGGAAAGGATGGAGCTCAAGCCCTGAACAAGTGTTCTGGGCAATTATTCCCAGAGGAGGGAGGGGGCCCAGAGCTTCAGGGGACACTTCCTGAGAGCCCCGAGTGGACTATGAGACTCAGCACAGCGCCACCTACTGGGGGAGAGGGATGGGACATTTCCCATGCCTAGGCAGTGGTCCTTAATGAGCCACTCCCTCCCAGAGATGCTGGTTGGCTGGGGATGTGTCCTTGGTTTTTTATTGCCCCCCCCCCAGGTGACTCTGTAGCCAGGACTAATGGAGATGCAGAGGTGGAAACCATCTAGACAAGGGCTCATTATGTGGTGCGAGAATAGACTTTCAGACATAGACCTGAGTGTGTTACTTTATGTAAATGACCATTTCTCTAGACAGGGGGTTCAAATCTTATCAGAGTCTCAGTGGGTTCTATGTCCCCCAACAGAGTAATCTTCCCCAGGCCATCCCATGTATAGCTTTTTGGTGGCTCCTGATCCAAATCCTCAGCCTACACTCTGGTCTGGGGGAGAGAGGGTTAACTAGCTTAATGGAAAATGGATAGTGTGCATATTTCTATAAAGAGACTATACCCATTAAAAGCCAAGTTTTTCATCTTTTTGCTGGAGTTAGATCAACTCAGCGTGGTCACGTTGACTAGCTCACGCTGTTCAAAATCTCTTCCTGGCACTATTATATGCCTTTGATTAATAAAAAATGAGAGATGAATTATTACTTAATTAATGCACTGTGTTTGGTAGGCAAAAGCCCTCAAAACAGAATATCCTCGGGAAAAGTAATCAAAGGGGGTCCTTAGTGGTTATAGATGGGGAACCACCGGTTCAGTATAACTCCCTTATTTGTGAGATGAAGAAACTAAGGACCAGGGACTTGCTGTAGGTCACAGAGCTGGTTCCACAAAGTTGAGATGCTCATCCAAGCCTTCCAGGCACGCTGTAGGGGCCACAAAGGATTATATGTGGCATATTTGCTGGAAACTCCCTGGTCGTGGACGTTGACCAATGGACATTTCTGTTGGACAGTCTCATCCATTGTTCAATCCTATCCACTAGACTCAGGAAATCCCTCGCTGGTCATGGACCAGTTGTGTGGGCCACAGATGACCTACATCCCTTGCGAATTTCAGAGAACCTAAGACATCATCGATTGTAAGCTACATCATTGTTTTTAGTACCACTAAGAAAAAGTGCCGCCGGATATAATTGTAAGACACCATCAATCATAACCTGCATCTCAGTTTTAGAGAAAGAAAAAACGTGTATCGTGGAATGGAGGAAATACGGCACATCGGCCTCTCAGTCCCATTTGGAGTTGCCCAGCTGTGGCCCTGTGTGATGTCCTTCCCCTAGTTCTCTAATCTGGCTGAGGTGACAGTGGAGATTAAATGGCCTTTCAAGGAAGTCACGTCTGTTTAAAAAGCAGAAGCGGAGGAGCAGGCCCGCCCACTCCAAGGGATCTTAGGACAAAGTCCTGGTTTTTCCCCAGAAGACCTGGCTTTGAATTCCAACTCTGAAGCATTCGAATGGTGTTATCCTGGGCACATTCTTATTCTCTCCAAGCCTCAGTTTCCCCACCTCACAACAGAGATAATATGCCCTGCCCCATGCTCACAGAGCAAGGGCAATGATCAGAAGACAACATGGCAAAGTGCATGGAAACCGAGTGACGTAGGTGCCCAGCGCACGTTAATTGCTAAAAACCACCTTCCATGTGCTCAGCTGTGGTCGTGACTGCCCAGACCAGAGAATGGGGAAACGACAGGGTGGATCCCACAGAGAGTCACTCCAGGGCCCGTGGGGAGCCCCTCACAGAGATGAGCATTGAAGGAGTGGATGGGGACTGGGAAGGGGGCACCTCTAGCTTTGGTTACCCCAAAGACCCCTAAGGAAGCACCTGCCGCCCATCAGAGTAAACAGACCTATCCTTAAATGGGGACAGACAGGAGGCAGGCAGAAGCCCACCTTCTCAGGAGCAGATGGCAGAGATGGCCAGAAGTCGCGGAGATCCTCTCCCCCAACCCTGGACAAACTCCCCTAATATTCCACATCTGGCACCTTGGGGACACTCACACATGCGCATGACCCACTGTGTTCTGCTGTGACAGTCACAGAAAGGGTTATTCAGCCTCATTAACCCAGCAAGCTGAGCCACCCCGGCCTTATTTCCCAGGTACTCTTCATCAGGAGGCAACCCCCCCAGGCCTGCAAATCAGCAGTCCTGTCCCTGTCCCTGTCCCCTTCTCAAGACCAAAAGGGAACAAGGCAGTTAGCAAAGAAGAAATCTCTCCTCCTGCCCCCCTCCCATGGAGGAGTTGAGCCCTTGTGACTGAGTGGGCTGGTCCTGGCTCTGCTATCTTGTCCTGGCCCTCGGGCAACCTGCCTTTCCTCTGTGGGCCCAGATGTAAGGATTGGACAGGGAAGGCATTTGAAAGTGTCCCCTTGGGCGAAATTGGGGCAAGAATAGAGAAGCGCTTGGGTGGCCGGGAACCGGGGAGGCGAAGGGTCATTCCCACAATTGTCCCCCCTGCCCCATGACAGGGCTCCAATAGGCATCCTGGTAAGAAGCGTGGACTTGGGGGTCACACCTGGATTTAAAATCTGCTTCTAAGCAGGGTGCCATGGCACACACCTATAATCCCAGAACTTGGGAGGCTGGGACAGGAGAATCGCAGGTTTGCTGCCAGCCTCAGCAATTTAGCAAGACCCCCTCAGTAACCTAATGAAACCCTGTTTCAGAATAAAAAGGGCTGGTGTGTAGCTCAGAGGTAGAATGCCCTTGGGTTCAATCCCCAGTACCAATAAAATAAAATAAAATAAAATAAAATCTGGTTCTGCACTTGACCTTAGACAAAAGGCCGAGAAGCAATGAAATCTAGTTCTGTAACTCATTTACATGTGTTACCTTGGATTAGTCTCCTGAGATTGCTAAGCCTCCATTTCCTCATCTATAAAATTGGGTGCTCAAACTATTCTCTCAGGCTCTTTGGAGGACTAAATAAGACGATGCATAAAAAGCACCTGGTATACAGTAGGTGCTTAATCAGTGGCAGCTGTCGAGGCCCCTGCCACCACCCTGCTCTCTCCTACAGGTGGGTGGGGCGGCCGTCATGGCTGTGGGCGTCTGGACCCTGGTGGAGAAGAGTGGCTACCTCAGCGTCCTGGCCTCCAGCACCTTCGCCGCCTCAGCCTACATCCTCATCTTCGCGGGCGCTCTGGTCATGCTGACGGGCTTCCTGGGCTTCGGCGCCATCATCCGGGAGCAGAAGAGCTGCCTCTCCACAGTGAGTGCCCGCCCTGCACTGCCACCACCCCCCAGTGAGGTTTCCCATGGAGAGTGGCCTCAGCCCTGGACCGAGAAGGTTGCTGAGGCCATGGGGGGCCAGAGGAGGCTGCTGGGGCTGTGCTGGCCATTTCTCCTGGTTCTTAGGACTGAGCCAGGAGGACGGGCTCAGTAATCTCCCTGACCACTGCAGCTGCTTACTCAGCTTGGTGCTCCTTCTCCTCCTCCTCCTCCTCCTCCTCCTCCTCCTCCTCCTCCTCCTCTTCCTCCTCTTCCCCTTCCTCCTCTTTCTTCTTCCTTTTTTCTCTCCCTCCTCTTCTCCCTGCTCCTTTCTTTCTCCTCCTCTTCTTTCTCTTCTGCCTCTTCCTCTTCTTCCTCCTCCCCCTTTTTCTCCTTCCCCTCCTCCCTACTCTTCTTCTCTTCTTCTCTCTCTTCCCTCTTTTTCTTCCTTCTTCTAGATTTTATCATAGTAATTTTCAAAGATAAAAAGTTTGATAATGAAGCTGTGTCCCCCTCACCCGGTGCCTCCAATTAACCTCTCCTGGCAGACCTGCTCTCCCCACATCCTGCCCCTCCCCCTCCCCAGGGGTCTTTTGGAGCAACTCCAGGCATCCTGTCATCAGCAAAGATTTCAGCAGGTATCTCTCAAACTTAAGGATTCTTTTTTGGGAAACATAATAGCATTACTATTATCACACCTAAAAACAAAACAGTCGCTCCTCAGTATATCGTGAAATAACCAGGCAGTTTCAGATTTCCCCAACTGACCCGTTTACTGTTCTTTAAGTTTGTTTGAGTCACTATCTAAATTAGACCCATGTGTTAAAATTGGTTGATTTGTCTCCTAAGTCTCTTTCAGTCTCTGAGCTCCCACCATCGATCTCTGTCTCTCTTTTTTTCTCTTGCAATCTATCTGTTGGAGGAACTAGGTCGTCTGTCCTATAGCGTTCCCGCATTTTCAGATTACATCTATCTCCATGATGTTGTTTAACATGTTCTCCTGGTAGTTCCATCTGGAAGCTCCATCGAGTCTCACTGATTAGATTGTTTGGCAAGAATATTTCATGACTGGCATGGTAGGCACCGTGGGCTCCATGACAGGCTTCCTCCTGGGAGGCCGGGAAGAATAGCCACAGCTGCTCAGTATCAGGAAAGGGGCTGGGGGGGCTGCAGGACCAGAGGCCTGAGGTCCAGCTCAGAACTCAGGCTAACCCCAGCTCCAGCTCCTAATCGCCCACGCACTCCTGAGCAGTGGCCAGCTCCCCGGGGCTGGGGGCCTCTCCCCCCCCTACAGCAAGGAAGCATCAAAGGGACTTGCGTGCAGTCCCAGGGAGGAGGCAGCGGAGGGTGCTGACGGGGGCCCAAGGGCTGGCTGGCCCCCACAGCCTCTCTCACCAGCAACGACCTAGTTTTTCGCCCTGGATATAAAGGCTGCTGTGTGCAGTCCCAGCTGGGTGGCTCTCCCCTGTTTTGAAGAATTACTAATTTTTCTCGGAGAGATAGCCCAGAGCCAGGGTGCTGGCAGGGTGTACGGTGATGGGGAGGGAGAGGGGGACGTCCCACGGGGCTCCAGGGTGTGGGTTTTGAGCTCCTTTCTAACAGCGGGGACAAGGGTACTTGGAGACAGGCACATATCCGTCTGGCTGTCCCTCATGTTGCCTGGCCTGGGTATGGTCGTCCCTCGGTATCAGTGAAGGGTTGGTTCTAGAACCCCTGTGGAATCCGCCAATGCTCAAGTCCCTTATGTATATACAATGGTATCATATTTGCATGTAAACTATGTATAGCCTCCCATAACTTTAATTCATCTTTAGAATAATTATTATACCTGATACAATGTAAATACAATGTAAATAGTTGTTGTACCATATTGTTTAGGGAAGAATGACCAGACAAAAAAAAAGTCTGCACATGCTCAGTACAGACGCAGCCTTCATAAGCTTGACCACACCGTATGCCATCCACGGCTGGTAGAAGCCTGGATGTGGAGGGACAATCGCCTTTCCAGCAAAGTGATGCAGAGCCGGCAGCTGAGCTCCTTGAGAGCCTGTGGCATGTCCCCAGAGCTGACCAGTGGAGCCGGAGAAGGCACGGGGACCAGACTGGGTGAACGTGGCAGGGGCGCATTCTGTGCAGCCATGACGATCCCTTACGGGGACTGAGGTCTGCACGGACTGGTGCTATTGGCCCAGAAGGAGAAGCCCTTTCCTTTGCAATATCAGCGACCCCCTCCGTGCCCCGTCCAGCTCAGCGGGGCCTTCAGCTTGGCCTCTGGTTTCAGGCTGAGTCCTCGGCCCCTCATGTCTGGAGGTCTGCCCACAGCAGGCTGCTGAACCATGAGCCCTTGTCCATCTCCTTCCTTCCGCGGTCTTCTTGTTGGCAGGCCAAGAAGGAAGGCAGAACCCCTCACTCTGAGAACCTTCCATGTGCCTCAGAGCCACTGGTCCTGGTCCTGAGGGGCCCCTCATGGCCAGTGGTCCCTGCAGCCCTGGGAAACAGCCCCTTGCTGGCCTCGCAGGGCCCAGCGATGACACGGAGGACCACGGTTCATGGAGCATCACTGGCCTCGATAAACCACGCAGTCAGTGATCTGAGCTGTGTGTGCCGGGCATTGTTCCCAACACGCGCACGTGCGCACTGACCCGGTCCTTGCTTGCCCCGTGGAGGTGTTTACTGTCTCCACGTGCGCCTCGTGGAGGAAGGAACAGGCCACAGACAGGTGAAGCGATGCGCCCAAGCCCAGGGGGGTCACCGGCAGCAGCACCATGGGAGCCAGCGCAGCAGACGGGAACAAAGAGTGAGGCTCTCAGGTGGGGTCCTGGTGGGTGGGGCTCGCGAGGAAAGCGGGCCGACTTCGCTGGTGCACTTGAGTGTCAGTAGGTCACAGCCAGGAGTGAGCAGGAGGGGAGCCTGTACCCTCCAGTCGCCTGGTCATCCAGGCAGGGTGCTCACAGTCTGATCGTGGGGATGTCGAGGCC
Source organism: Glis glis (assembly GCA_004027185.1). NCBI lineage: Eukaryota > Metazoa > Chordata > Mammalia > Rodentia > Gliridae > Glis > Glis glis. Next base: position 28,059 of record PVJS01005019.1, read on the forward strand.
GTGGAAAATCTGAAGTTTTTTTTTGTTTTTTTGTTGGTTTTTTTTTTGCGGTACCAGGGATTGAACCCAGGGGCGTTCTACCTCCATGCTACACCTCCGGCCCTATTTTTTTATACTTTATTTTGAAACCGGGTCTCACGAAGTTGCGGAGGGCCTCACTAAGTAGAGAGAGAGAGACAGGGAGAGAGAGAGAGCTGAGGCTGGCCGCGAACCAGGATCCTCCAGTCTCTGCCTCCCAAAGTACTGGGATTACAAGTGTGCGCCACCACGCCCGGCTGAAAATCTGAAGTTTTGATGTTGACAGTTATACACTGTCAGCGAGGAGCATGTGGTCCAGCTCCTGAGCCCGTGCTCTGCCCACCACACCCCCCAGGGAGGAGGTAGTCACCCCACTTCACAGCTGAGGAGTCTGGCTCAGAGATGTGCAGCACGTAAGGGCTGGAGCTGGCCTGGGAATCCGGGCCGGGAACCCTCCACTCCCCCGGGGAGGCTGAGCGTGACAGAAAGTGGACACACACACACACCGCTCCCCATCCTGGGGAGGCCAGTGCAGATCAGCGGCACCCAGAGACCCAGCGGATACAAGAGAAAGCTTCAGCAGAGCCCAGCCAGGACCTAGGGCAGGAGGCCAGGGACTGGCAGTAGGACTGGACACCGCGGGCATCCGGGCTCCTTGCCCCCATTAGAGTGAGGCATGCTGCCACGCCTGGGGCAGAGCACATTCAGTTTAGAAGGAATTTGAGGACCATGGAGTCCAGCGCTCATCAAGAGATCTAGGCCACAGGACCCTGTGTGAGTGAGAGCCTGGGTCACCCAGGCATCACTGGGCCTACTCTGAATTCCTGGCTTTTTCTAGAACAGTCTCATCAAAAGCGCTCTTGCCCTGGGCAGTCTAAAGCCAGAGTCTAAGGTCCCATCTCTGGCCCTACCCGGCTCTCTGCATCACTGCCACAGCCTCCCTTCCTCACTCCATTTTTTTGTGACCCACACGCACGATCTTTCCAGGCCGATCCATGAAGAACAATGTCTCTGGCCTCCCTAGGCACAGCCTGTCACCTGGTTTGGATGGCCTGCCCAGAGGGGACCAAGCTCTGTGCCCAGGTCTGTGCAGGAGAGATGTGGAAACAGAGGAAGGTTGGGGCCTGCGCCTGTCTGAGGTGTGGTGGGCAGAGCATGGGCTCTGCCTTCTGAGTGACAAGGGTCAGGAGATGGACAGAGCTGGTCAGTCCTTGGGGGCTCGGGGCAGGGCTGGGGCGCAGTGGCTGTTGGACAGGCTGGTTTGAGATGCTTCCTTCTTCTCGGCTCTGCTTCACGCCTTCCAGAGACCTGCCTGTGTTCACGCCTATCTCACATAGCACAGATGATCGCTCTGGCTCAGTATCTCCAAACAGACATAATAGGAGGCAACAGCTTGAAACTGAGGTCAGGAAAGAGTGTGCATGTACAGACACACACACACACACACACACACACACACACACAGAGAAAGAGAGAAAGAGAGAGGCACTGACTGGTATAGGACTGCGGGATCAGGCATCTCTGCCAACAGGCTAACAAACAACATACCCACAACCTGGAACTTTCTTCTCTGCCCAGCCTGTCCCTCCTCTGAAATAAGCAAAGACAGAACCAGCCCAAGGACAGATTGGGGGAAACAGAGGATCCTGGGTAACCCACATCCTGGCCCCTCAGCCCCTGAATTATTGAGTTCTGAGTTGTTTAAACCAAGAAGGCTGCTGTCAGGCTGTTCTTGGGCTGACAAAAACAGGAGTTTTAAAACCCAGGCTCCCATTTAAAATCTGGTGTTGTTGTTAAGGGGCTTTGAAAGCGTTCTGTGGTTCCTGAAGCTTCCTTCTCGGTTTCGTTTCATTTTTCCCCGTCCTTGTCTAACTTCCTTTTGAAATCTTTAATCAGCTGAAGGCTTAGGGAAGCTCCAAAGGAGAAATGCCATGAGTCTAGCTCTATACAAAGTGGTCTCCGAAGAGAAAAGGGAAAGATGAAAGACTGGGCATCCGAATGTTGTCCATCCAACTTGGATTGGGAGGAAAGTTCCCAGCGAAATACCCAGAGAGGACTGCCAGCTCATACTCGGGCAGGCTGTCTGTCCCGGCCTGAGCCCTCCTCCTGGCACATCTTGCAACCCCTCAAAGTCACTTTCCTAAGAAGGAGATGCCCACCAGGGACAGGAATAGCACATCTTTTCAGGTGCTGAAATGGTGATTAGCACAGCATCAGAAATCTGCAGAGTGGGAAAAGGCAATGGGCCTTAAATTATTCACACCAGATCTTCTTTTTTAGCTAAGACTGCATGAGAGAGACAGATAATTCAGGCCATCTGAGCCTAAGGCCGATGACCAGGACCAACCCACCCAGATCAAAAGAGAAGGCTATTTTTAGAGTTTTGAACATGGGTTCTGCAAACTTTCACATCTTCGGCCAAATGAAGATCAAGATGGATGGTTCAGACTAAACTGGGTCTTCATCGGGAACTCTTTTATTTTTAGGGGGTGGATGAAAAAATAAGTTCTAGAAAATGAGGGGACCCAGAATTACAAGGGTTCCATCCAGGACACCCAGGCTTGGCTAACTGGGCGGTAAGGCCTGGAATCCAGAGCGATCATATCCAGGCCGGACTTCATGAAGCTTGCCTCGTTGGCTCTCAGGCCTGGGCAAGCCATCAGCATCTCCTTGCCTCTGTGATACTCCCATCTTAATATGGGATGTGATGTGAGGATAATGAGGAAGCATTTTAAGGTCTTAGGAAACGAGTCACCACATTATATAAGGATCATAAAAATGTGGCTCTAATTAACATTTACATCACCATCATCATGACCGATCTCCTTTGAGAAGGAACCTAAATAAACAGTTATTCTTAAGGCCATTTCTCCCAGGGTCCCCACAGCCTGGGCGAGGCTACATCCCCCAGAGAAGTTGGTGGCGGGGTGGAGTTTGGAGGGAACCAGGTCCCGGCCCCCTGGGGGATTTACTGCATCTTCCCTATGGCCCATGACCTTGTCCTGCTCCACCCACCATCCAGCCGAGGGTGGTCATCATCTGCTCTGCTTGGTGGCACTTTGATCTTTGAGTCAGCTGCCCATGAGTCCCAGAGGGACAGATCCTACAGCCAGGGCTTTGGGAGCCTACAGCTCCTTTCCAACAGATGAGAGAGACTTTCCTCACCCCGCCTGGTTTGTGCAGCAGAGAAAGGGAAGTGGACAAGATGGGCTCTTTTCGGGATCTTTGGGAATCAGAATATAAATATGCTGACCTCAACGTGGACGCATGGAGTCAACCTGGGCTCTGCCTCCCCAGCTAGCCCTTGAGGTCATCGGGAAAGGCCTTAAGCTGAAATCGGCTGTGTCCCTGAGCCAGGAAGACCACATAGCTGCCCAGAACGTGGCCCCTGCTCCTCTCAAGACCCTGGTCACTGTCCTACCTGCCTTACCCAGCTCGGGGGCCCCACAGTAGGCACACCATCCAGCTTAGACAGGATTCCACACCTCTCCTCAGCCAGAGAGCGAGGCTTGCCTGGGGCCACACAGCCAGGGGCTGGCAGAGCAGGTGGATGGCAGGGCTCACCGCAGGGCCTCTTTTTGCTGTGCCAGGCAGTTTCCGTCCCCTCCACCTACACACGCAATGGACACTCGCCTTTTTCATGGCTCAGGACCCTGGATTTTTTTTCCCAAATGAAACACAAGGCATGGAGGTGGTTACTGGGGGTCCATTTCCTGGCCGCCTGCCAATGACCCTCTCCAAAGTGGATGTGATGCTTCGGGGTGCTGGCGGGGTGGCAGAAATCAGTCCTGACGGGGAGCAACAGAGGTGTGTGGCCTAGTTAGAAAAGGCCAGCTCAGTTCAGATGGCACAGTGGCACATGCCTGTAATCCTAGTACTTGGGAGACTGAGACAGGAGGATCACAGGTTCAAGACCAGCCTTGGTGACTTGGTGAGACTCTCAGCAGCTTAGCCATACCCTACTTCAAAATAAGAAGGGCTAGGGGTAAAGCTCGGAGGTAGAATGCCCTGAATTCAATCCTGAGTATGAGATGATAAATATATATATATATATATATATATATATAGAGAGAGAGAGAGAGAGAGAGAGAGAAGGAAGAAGAGGAGGAGGAGGAGGAGGAAGGAAAGGAGGGAGGGAGGGAGGGAGGGAAAGAAAGAGAGAAAGAAAAGAGAAGGTCAGCTCAGTTCTATGTGGGTGGATGGTCCCTGTAATGGGGCGTCTTGTCACCCCACCCAGCGGGGCTCTGAGCAAGTCTCAGAACAAGGCAGAAAAAAGAGGCTCAGAGCGCGTGCCTGTATGTGTGTGTGTGTGTGTGTGTGTGTGTGCGTGCGTGCGTGCGTGCGTGCGTGTGTGTGTGTGTGATGAGGGGGATTGATAAACAGCCTCTGTTTGCATCCCAAGTCCAAGCATATATTTGGAGATTATCTGCTGTCCTTCCCCTGTCCAGTTTCCTTTCCTGGGCAGATTCTAGATCTGTCTACATAATTGGTGTTATGGTTTAGGTTTGGAATGCCCCCCCAAAATCTCCTGTGTTGGAGGGGTCCCCGGCGCAGGAAGGTTGAGAGGTGGGCTGGCTGGAGGAGGTGGTCGCTGGGGCGGGCCTTGGGGACTATCTGTCCCTGGCCCCCTCTCCTCATGCTCACTGCTTCCAGCCCCCATGAGCCGAGCGGCTCCCCTCGGCCACGCCCTCCCGCCGCCCTGCTTCTGACTTGGAGCCGGCCAGCCATGGACTGAGCCTCTGAAACCATGAGCCCAGATAAACCTCTCCTCTAACTTGTTCTTGTCAAGTATTTTGCCACAGTGACCAAAAAAAGCTAACTAAAACAACTAGAAAGAGACACAAGACACTCCGTGGCTTAACTAGGCACCATCAGGCCCTGATTACTGAGCCCAGGGAGCCAGGGTGCAAGGGGGAGCCCCAGAAAAAGTGATCCGAACGGCAAGATGATTCTTCAACGAATGATGGAGAAGCCCATGTGTGCGTGCAGACGTTCTTCTTCCCAGTGACGTGCCACTCGCGCTGAGTCGAGTCACCCAGCACACAGCCATAGAGGAGGGCCTGGACATCTGGGGTAAAGAAACTTTATGGTCACGGGACCCATCAACGCATCCGTTGAGGTGGTCTGAAAACCCTGTGACTGTCCCGCCCTTCTGGGACTGATGGGAGGAAGTTGTCCGTGGGGACAGAGCAGTCATTTTATTTAAAGAACTGCATTTCCCTGCTTTGCTCTGTGTGAGCAGAGAGGGATATAGTGCCTCCATATTGGCACTCAGTGGTCTACATCACACTGAGGGGCCAGGGCCCTTAGAATCAGCTGAAGTAGAAGACGCAGGAGCCAGAGCGATGGGGCCAGAGGATCACTGTTACTGTTGATGAGGCTGATTGGAGCGGGTTGCTTTCCTTCTGCAGCCCAGAGCTTTAGCATCTCCACCTCTGGATGAGACAAGCCTGTGCTCCCTACGCACACCACAGGGCGGAGAGCAGAGACTGTGGCATCCCGAGAAAGGCTGGCCCAAAAGTGAGGGCAGAGGGCTGCTCACCAAACAGAAGGAAGAAAGTAAAGAACGTGGGAGAAACCTGAGCGCTGCTATAGACATCCCTACACAGCAAATAGGAGACAGGGGGGACGAGGCTTGGCCCTGACTCTTCATGGCCCATAGAGGTGCTGCATCCTTCCCATCTAAGCTTGCATGTTATGCAGAAGACCCAGAGAGGGTGAGCAGCCTGCCAGGGTCACACAGCATCTTATCACAAGCTAAGAGTGGGAGAAAAAAGGGACGGTGACTCCATCCTTGGCTTGGGCTCTGGTGAGGAATACAAATCACCTGTACTGAGAGGCGAAGGGCCGGGCAGGAGGTTTGAGTTTATGTCTGGATTTGCTCAGAGGCTTTGGCCTTTCTGAACCCTCAGCTCCTCCTAACCTCCAGGCTGCCTGTTCCCCAGAACCTGTATCCTCCTCACCTCTTGTCCTGGGTTGGAATTTCCCTCCTCAGCCCTCCCTTTCCTGGTTATTAGTCTTGTCCTAGAATTATCACCACTAGGGACCCCATCACGTGTGCCATCTGGGGTCCCTCCCACTATCCTTTGTCCTACCCTTGCCTGCCCCACGGTGCACAGGTGCCCACAGGTTGTACCACCTCTCCTCTGGCCTGCCTGTGAGAAGACAGCCAATCGGCAAGTCTAGGCCCTTCCAGGGGGCTGGTAGGAGTGGTGGGTGGCTTCCCCATGCCTGTGTCCACCAGACAACAGCATCCTCTGCATTCCCAGGACATGCGTGGCCACCCAGAGCCTGGTCCTCACCCAGCAGCCAGCTTCCCAGGCCCCAATACCCGCCCTGGGTCCTGCTCTTGCTCAGCCCATTCAGACTGAACCCAGAGCATCCCCCAGTGGACACTTGTCTTTGGCTTGTACTTCTGGAACCATGTTCTCCTTCCATATCCCCTACCCCCAACACACACATAATGTGATCCTCTTAGGCCCCCAGCATTATGGCTTGGATTTTATATGGCCACTGCCACATCTTCTTCGTGTGCCTCTGGAATGCCTGCTGCCTCTCCACAGCCCAGACTGCTCCTTCCCCACCCTCTCCTGACTTCCTTTCAGTCGACCAACTGGCCGGGCGCAGCCCAGTCTCTGCTCCCAGCACCTCAGGGAACTGGGTGTCAGGATGGCCGCTAGTCAGAGCACAGCCTGGCACTCGCATCGCACAGCAGCTTCCAGGTGGAGTGGCTGCGGCCCGAGGGCCTGGCCTATGAGCCCTGGGCTAGCGCCAGGAGGGGTAGAGGTCACCTTCATCCTTCCAACTGTGACATCTTGTTACAGGAATGGCTTGAGGTGCCCAAATCCACATCCTCTCTTTTCTGCACAAATAGCTGACTGCCTCCAGCCAGCAGTTAATTGCCAGAAAATAATTCGCCCTGAGGTCATTGCCGCTTAAACAGCTGGCTCCATCTTTTCCTGTTTGTGGCTGGGAGTTCTCTGACCCTCCCTCTGCCTGCCTCTAATCCTCTCACGCACAGCCCGTTGCAAGCCTCACGCTGGGCCCTGCTTCCTCAGTAGAATCCAGAGTCTTCTCCCTATTGATGTGCTGTTCTGAGAATAGGCTGGTACCTCCACCCATCCCAGCCTCCTGGACCCTGAGCCTTGATTGTTTGACCTTGGCTTGGCAGGAAGTTGTGCAAACTGTTTCTCTATCTAATTATGCAGAACGGTGGGAGAAAAGGGACAGGAACGCTCCCGGTGAAGTTCCCTTCTTTTTGGCAGAATCTGTCCAGAAAGCCTAAAAAACTCTTAAAACTCGCCGTGAAGATGGTACCAGCTGGGGCTGAGCTCACCTGTCTCTAATGTACAACAAACCTGTTCCAGAAATTAGTTGGGGCTTGGCTTGCCACCATGCGGCATAAGTCCATCCAAAGACTGATTTCTAATTAATCGCCTTAATGCCACAAGGAGAAATATTTCTGCATATTTCCTACAAAGCCTCTGGTTGATTGTTGTATTGCCCCTGCTTCCTATAATTTTAGAAAGTATCCAACTTTGCTTCTAGTTCGAACTGTTCCGTTAAAGAATTAATGAGGAAGAAATACTCTGTTACATGGCACGGGGGGAGATTAATGTGTGGAGTCCGTTCTGTGCTTAATACACTGGTTCCTTCTATGCTCTGGGACCAGTTTGGCATATTTTGAAATGGCTGGTTCTTAAGGGGGATCTGGGGACAGGAGCTACCAGATCTTTCTTTGGAATTCTCATTACCACTTTCCCACAGACCGAGACGTAGGTGGTTGCTTCTGGGAAGATCAGGGCAGCCCTGAGTCGGCAGGGGCACACCAGTCTCCAAAATTAGTGGAACTGGGCATGGGGCTGGCGGTTGATTAGAACAGGTTCAGTTCACCCCTCGCTACGCGGGGACTGGGAAGGCAGAATGAGGTACAGGGAGGAGCCGGAGGGCCAGGGAAAGTCAAAGTTTGCAGAGCCATGAGACCCTAGAGACAGGCGGAGGTTCGGAAATGAAGATGCCTGCAAGGAGCTCACAGGCAGAAACTTCTGTCTCAGGGAGGACTGTGTAGAGGCAGTACCCGAGCTGAGTGTTGGAGGCTGAGCCATAGCCCCTGACATGAAGAATTCACCTTACTGTGAGCTCATCCACCGTCCAGTGGGGACAGTACCACACGGTGACTAAGAGCCCAAGGTCTCTGCCAAATTTCCTGGCTTCGGTTCCTCGCTCAGCCAGGGACTCGCTGTGTGACCTCAGGCAAGCTGCTGAGCTTCCCAAGCACGTGTCCTGGCCTATGACATGAACCTGAGACTGATGCTCACGTGGCGCCACGATGAATAACAGTACTACTCATCACCGAGGGTGGCTGGGCGAGATCTTATAGCGGGGAGATTATAGGGGGGCTGGCACCTGGGGAGAACTCAGATACCGCGGCTGCCATTGCCACGGGGCCCCCTCTGTGGTGCTCAGCAGCTGCTCAGATGAGCAAAGCACTGACTTAGCCAAGGGAGGGTTAACTTTTATGTTTTTTTTAAATGGAAGGCATGCCTCTCCATAAACCGCATACCCCCTAGAGCCCCCTTAAGAGAATGCAGCACCAGCTCAGCCCTCCATGGCATGATGGCTAGGGGAGGCAGGATGGCTCAGGGTCCAGTAAACACCTACATTGAAATAGAACTCACCCAAATGACAGAGGCCTGAGAGTTTCTTGTTATTGGCTTTTACTTAATAATTCATAAAAACAATGCCAAGCCAAGCTTACAGGAGGCAAGACTTGGCCCTAGCACCTTCTTCAGGCTTCCTAGGGTTAACCTCTAGGGACATGGGAGAGATCTGGGGCTGTTTCAGCCTCCTCCACAGGGCCATTGGAGGTTCTCAGAGTATCCCTCTCAGGGAGTATGAGCTGAAGCAATATGGACTTCCCTGATCCTTGCTTGGGTCAAGGTGAGCAGCTTTGTGCCACAGAGGTACCCTCCCAAGCAGGCACAGAGTAAAACCCCTCCCATGCTTTTCTCTTTGTTCAGTTCCTGGCATCTCAGGAGTTAGATAACATTTCTTGAATCATCTTTTTGCACCTCCCATAGTGCTTAGAGACACATATGCAAATCAGATCCCAGCATCAGCCTTAGAACCTGAAGGTAAATATCTAGATCAGGCTCTCTCGACCTTGGCACTATTGATATTGTAGGCCAAATAGCTCTCTGTTGTGGGCACTGCTCTGGGCATTGCACAGAATCCTGGCCTCATCCTGGTCCCTCCAGGTGCTGGTCAGTAGGACCTTCTTCCCTCAGTTGTGACAACAAAATAATGTCTCCAAACATTGCCAAATGGCCCCCAGGGGCAAAATCATGCCAGGTTGAGAACCACTGTATAAATTTAACTAAGGTCACAGATAGATGATGATAGATAGATAGATAGATAGATAGATGATAGATAGAGTGAGTGAGTACTGGGGATTGAACCCAGGGACATTCTATCTCTGAGCTACACCCCTAGCCCTTTTTATTTTTTATTTTGAGAAAGGGTCTTGTTAAGTTACTGAGGCTGACCTCAAACTTGTGATCCTCCTATCTTAGCCTCCCAAGTACTGGGATTACAAGTGTGCACCACTATACCCAGCTCAAAGGTATAATTTGTAAAAAAAAAAAAAAAAAAAAAAAAAAAAAAAAAAAACTCACTTGTCCATCTAAACCAAGAGATGTTTCCCAGTCATACATCTAGACCCAGCACCATCCAAAGCCCTGCAGAGGAGACAGAAGAACCTAAGAGGGAGCCCCTGTTCCTCAGAAGCTGTCATCCGGGGGACACAGGTGGCTGCCAGAATCGAGCTCGGAATTGAGGGCAGGCAGGGACTGGAATTCCTAACAGAGGAACAGGACTGGCAAAGGCTGGACTGCTTGACCCATTTGAGGGGAACCTAAGTAGGGACACAAGGCATGCTTCTCAGCTCTCGGCAGCTTGTGCCGCAGAGTCCTGAGATGAGTCCACTGCACTCCGGCAGGCTGGGGACTTGGAGAAGGTGGGAGGGCAGAGTGAGGCGTTTGCTAGAACCCATGGCCTCACAGAACAAAAACAGCAGCCTGGCCGCATCGCCTAGGGACTCCAGCCACCAGCCGCGGGCAGGGCTGCCAGGATCCTCTGGGCCACAGGATCTCGATGAGCACAACCCTTTGCCCAAGTCCTGGGAGCTGTCACACCAGGCGCTGTGACTCAGGGCCTCCCCCGCCCAGGTGAGTCACACACCTGCAGCCCTCCTGCCGCAGAAGCTGCTGCCTAGAGCCGGCACCCACCAAGCACCCAACCTCAGTTCCCTTGAACCCTCGCTTCCCTCCCGGGGCATCTTTACACTCAGGGGTGCCCCGCTGCACTCAGAGGGGTGGGCTCCCTTCCCCCTGACAGCCGCGTGGGTTATGCAGCCTGGTGGAGGCCCCCAAACATGTCTCCAAGGGCTGACTTTACTAATTTAGCCTGTCATTAAGTCAGGGATGTGCTTCCGTGCCTGTCCCTTTCCATCCTCCCTCTTCCCCGCCTGTCTTCGGTAGCAACCGCAGCATGACTTCCCCAGGGAACAGCATGACACGGCCACGTCACCAACGTCCCCATGCAACTCACAGCTGACAGCAGCGTGGGGGGAAGGCAGGTAGCAAGGCACTGTCCTCCTGCTGCAGCGCCAGTCCCCCGTGCAGTCACAGGCACCCCATCATCTCTCCTCCCACGCCTCGGGGGACACACAGGTGTGACCCAGGGTAACCAGCAGTCACTGGCCACAGGTCCTGTGTGGCAGGACCCAGTAACATCCTGGGGTAAGAGGAATGGAAGGCACGGGGGCGTAGGGAGGACAGCCGTTCAGAGAGAAGCTTTGGGGCACATCCCAGGGCCCCGAGGAGCGTGGAGAAGCACGTTTCTCCTCCCGTCCTCCTAACCACTTGAGTGGTCATGGCAGGCGAGTCCATCATTATGCCCTGGCGAGAGAAAAGGTGCCGTCCCACGGTCAGGGCCACCATGGATGGCCCCATAGCTGGCTCCTGTACACAGGGACCAGGGAAAGCTGGAGTCCAGCCCACACAGGCCTTACCAAGCCGTATTTTTCTATTTCGCAGCAAGGCACCCGCGGCCACCCCACAGTGAGGCCTGGGCTGCAGCCCCTGTTAGCTGACGTGGTCACCAGCCTGCTCTGAGGCTTCAGGCCCCATCTCTGAGAGCAGAGGGGACACTTCCAGTCACCCTCTAGTTCCCTCTTGGCAGCCTTAGCTAACCCTGGATCCCATTCAGCACCATCTGTAGACCTGCGATGAAGAATTGCTGGGACCAAGGGATCCTGGCCTCGTGGAACCTGCAATTCCCTCTCCCACTTCTGGGCCTCGTTCTGGCACCCCGGAACTTGGAGTCCCCTGTCCAGACAGCCCGAACCTCCATGCAGAGCCTGCCCAGGTGTTGGAGGAACTATGGGATGTGGACCCCTAGCCTGCACCCCCGACCCCACCACACTCGGCTCTCTCCACAGCCTCCAAGTGGCATCTGGTCCTGGGGGAGGGACAGACAGAGCTTGGACATGCGGGCTGGGGCCTTCCCTGGAGCAGCGTAGAGCCCAGGGTAGAAAAGGAAGGGGAGCGAGGCAGGGACCCCCCATGTCCTCTTTGCCTCGGGCCCCACAGATGATACAGGCAGCCCTGACCCCATCATTCAGAGACTAGAAACCTTCCCTGAGCCCCATCAGAGGCCAGCTCCAAGGCTGGGAGAACTTAGGGTGCAATAAAACTGCTGGGGGGTGTGGTGGAGTGTAGGGATCAGGCTAGCGGTGTCTGGACAGGGGATCCAGGCTCCGGGGTGCCCGACAAACCCCTGCCGGCTGTCTCCTTTAGCCCACATTCCTTGCTCTGCTTCACAAGCCAGGAGCCTCAGTTCTCACCCTCAGGTTGGGCCTTCCTGAGAATCCTGTGACCTCCAGGGACCATGGGGATATGGTCCCAGTGTGGCCAGGCGGCTGAGCAGCACCTTGGGAGAGTTTGGAAGGGAAGTGCTCATGAAAAATCCTACTCTCTTCTTCCTCTTTCCCCCCTCTTCCTCCCTCCTTTCCCTCTCTCCTGCCCATTGCTCCCTGGCTGCTTGTAGCCTCCTTCATCTCCCTCTCCCTGTCGCCTCCCAGCCCATGTGGACCTGACCTGTTGGCCCCTGTAAGAGCACCAGGGCCCAGCAGTGTCCAGGAGCCTCACTCAGGAGCAAAGCCAGGTAGGAGCAGGGAGGGAGGCAGGACACTCCTGCCAGTCACACTCCAGTGCACAGCCAGGAAGCCAGCAACAGCACCAAGCTCACGAGCAGCCTGAGCGGAGGAGGCCGGGCATGGTGTAAGGAAGGAAGAGTGCCCGCCAGGGTTATGAAGGATGAGGAGTAGGGCTGGCACACGACCTCCAGCCCCACATGGGATCCCTGCCTTGGCCTTGTCCTGCACTTTGGAGAAGCTCTGGAGCAACTGCCCAGACAGCCCGCCCTGCTCTCCAGCCACTCCCTGAACACAAACACCTCACCTTCTGCAGGCTCCAGGCTTTGCATGTGCTCTCCCCGTGCCTGGAATGCACTTCCTCCTTCTCCACGTGCAGACACCTTCTCATCCTTAGTGACATTGCTCAGGTGTCACCGCCTCCAGGAAGCTTTCTCTGACTGCCCAGCCCACCAGGAACCTCCTGTCATTTCCAGGGCTTACCCCATAGTCACATTTATAACACAGTCACATTTATAACAGTGTTATAACTGCTTGCTCTTCTGTCCCCCACCATCAATAACTTTGAGGGCAATGAGCATATTACTTATGACAACTGCACCTGGCATCCAGCAGGTGTTCAATCGACACTGGATGGTCTAATTGCTGGGTGAAGGGTGGAGTGGGGCACTCGGTCCCGGCAGCCGGCAGAGGCCTTATGTCCAGAGTGCTGGTGCTTTGGTCAGCTTTCCATTGCTATGACTAAAATATCTGACATTAACAACCTAAAGGAGGAAAAGTTTATTTTGGCTCATGGTTTCAGAAGTTCAGTCCATGGCCAGCTGGCTCCAAGGCAGAACATCATGGCAGAAGGGTGTGGTGGGGGAAAGTTGCTCGACTCGTGGCAGCCAGGAAGCAGAGAAGGGGACGGGCTCGGGAGAAGATAAACCCTCCCAGAGCATGTCCCCAGGGACCTGCTTTTTCCAACTAGATCCACCTCCCAGTAGCCCATTCAGTTATCAATGGACTGAAGATCAATTCACGGTTGAGATCGGAGCCCTCATGATCTGATTACTGCCTAGAAGCCCCACCTCTGAACCTGGCTGCATTCAACACATGAGCTTTGGGGGGACGTTTCAGATCCAAACCATAGCAGCTGGTAAGAGGAGGAAGATGGTTGGCATGATGGGGGTCTCCAGCAGGTATCTCTACCACTCCTTTTCTTTGGGGGACATTTGTCATAGGAGTGTCCTGATCCCTGGTGGTGACTGTCTTCTCTTCTTGCTCCTAGTATTTCTGCCTGTTGCTTGTCATCTTCCTTGTTGAGCTGGTGGCAGGAGTCCTGGCCCACGTCTACTACCAGAGGGTGAGTGGAAGTGTCCTCCGTCTGCATTCTCTGCCAACGCCTCGAAGATACAATAGCAAGGGGCTGGGGCACATGGTGATGGGGAAGCTGGGGCCATCACACACTGGGTGGTCCTGGTTCCCAGGCCCCGACAATCCCCTGCACATCTGGATCCCAGCTTCTTGTCCCACTTCCAGCAATTCTTTCCTACATCTGCAGATGCTCATGTGTTCAACAAGGGAGTTGGGGAAAGTGGGAGTTTCCCTTGGGAAGTCAGGTCATCCCTCTCCTATCCAAGGATAATTGGAGAATAAAGCCATCTGTCAAAGGCATCCAAGGGGGAAGTCTTGGGCCAGGGTTAAATGCAAGACCGTAGGACAGGTTCAGGCCTTGCCTGCCTGGACCAGACAGGATGAAGTCAGCAGTCTGGTCCCCTCCCCTGCTGGAGTCTCTGAATCAGGGGTGTGAAGTTGTGAGCAGGGTGATGTTGGGTTGGTGGAAACAGTATCGCTATGCAGGTTGCTTGAAGCTAATGTCCATGTGGTGCAGGGTAACAATTGTCAATATTTTGAAAATCACCTTGTAATCAAAATCCAAGTCCACAGCTCTCTGACAGTGGCCCTGTGTGCAGCCTCAAGACTGGCTGGCAGTGTATGTGAGCTGGACCCTCCCCAGCCATCACAGCTCAGCCCTCAAGTCGCCCCTGGCTTTTGCAGTGGTCTCCATGAAGGTCCTCGGTGCTGTCTCCACAGCACCAAGACAGTGCCAGAGACACCCTGCCATCGCGTTCTCAATCGGCAGCATCCTGGAGTTAGCTGGCAGGGCCCTGGAATGCACCTGGGCCCCGGAGGCTGGGGTGAGGGTTCTTCTGACACCCCCTTCTCTTTCCTCCCTCCTCAGCTGAGTGACGAACTGAAACAACACCTGAATCGCACCGTGACTGAGAACTACGGGCAGCCCGGGGCCGTGGAGATCACAGCCTCAGTGGACCGTCTGCAGCAAGACGTAAGCCACCAAGCAGATGCGGGTTCACATCCTGACTCTGTCCCCTCCCATCTGTGTGACCCTAGGCAGATTACTCGCCCTCTCTGAACTTCCCTTGCCAATGCCTAACATGAGCCTCGCAGGATATGTGAACAGTAATTATGACCACACCCGTGGATATTCCCCGCCACCATGAAAAGCACTATCTGAACCCCGGTTCCTTCCCTTCGACCTCTGCCATGGCTCTCCTGACCACCGCCACCCAATCCCACTCCCGCTGCCTTCCTGTTCTGGGTCCCCTGGGGCAGGAAGCAGGAGAACTGGCTCCAGCTCCTTCCATCCGTGGGCTGCCTTCCTCCTTCCTTCCTCCTGGGACACTAGGGCCGCGGCCCCAGAAGGGAGAGGTGACAGGCAGACACAGCGGCGAAGCGGCTGTAAGAGCTTCCAGGTGTGAGTATGGAGCAGAGTGCTGGACGGAACTGGGGGGGGTCTCCCCTTTTCAAGATGAGATGCGACATATCCCTCCTATGAGGCCCACAGCCCTGGCCAGATGTAGGGGACGGGCAACTGTACCTCAGACCTGTGCTGTCCAGGATGGTGGCCGCTAGCTACAGGTGGCTATTCGTGCTTAAATGCACAACTCAGTCACTCTCTCACACTGACCACAATTCAAGTGCTCACAGCCTCCCAGTTGGACTGCACAGATACAGGACATTTCCTAGGTCAGGGAAAGTTCTATCGGACAGCCCTGCTCTAGGATCCTAATGGTTTCATGTTGGAATATTCAAGGCGCTTCTACCTGCCCCCTCTGGTCCCTTCTCCTGCACCCCAGTGCACTCTGTCCTGGACCTAGGGCCTTGTTCTTGGATCCAAAAACATCAGACAAGTAGAGGAAGTGAAGGTCAGTGGGTCCTGAGCTCCGGGCACCGTGGTTCGGGGGAGAAGCCCCTTCCCCACCTCCCCAAGGCTCAGGTCCGTGAAGCTGGCAAAGGCAGTCAGGGCTGGGCTGGGGCAGACTCGGGGCAGAGTGGAGACAGGGAGGCCCGCTGGAGGTGTGGGAGCAGGGCAGGGCTGGCTCAGGTGGAGGTGGGAGTAGCATGGAGGGTGGGGCCTGCGTGGGAAGGGCATAGCCCAGAGAGAAGATGATGTCACCAGCCAGGACCTGCATGGGCATCAGTACATGTGCACAGTGGCTTCGGACACACTGGGGACAGTTGGCACCCCAACCCACATCTCAGGCAGGAGAGATGGAGCCCCAAGGAAGCAGTGGTTCAGATCCAGGGCCCTCCAGTGGTGCCACATGTATGTAAATGCCCCGGTGCACATGCACCCCAAGCCTCACAATTAGGAGGGTGACAGTCATTGTGTCATTAACTGCCAGCTCTGTGCAGACCCTTGTCTAACCGCCAGATGCGCAGCCAGCCAGTCCCCACGCCAGCCCTGCTGGAGGTACTTTTGTTGTCCCTGTTTTACAAGTGACGCAGCAAGTTAAGACCAGCACGCTCATGCAGAGGCGCGGAGTGAACAGCTCCGCACAGACCCAGCGCACCGGGCTCGTCCTCACTCGGTGTGTGCTGCTGAATGCTGACGTGACCCCTGGGTCCCCCGTTCACCCCGTGGGGCCTTTCCCAGCCCTGAACAGAGCGTCCCCTTTCTCCTCTGTGCACATGCAGCCTCTCTCTCTCTCCTGAACAACACTGAGAGCTACATACGGACAGGACCTGCACCTCACTGTGTCTGAACCCAGCCCCAGCTTTACTCGTGGCACATAGTAGGTGCCTAATAAACACTTGTTCACGGACTGTGACTGTGTCTGCACGCCACCCCACCCCACCCAGAGACACCTCACACAGCGCGCTCCCGGGCCTGTGCAGATGGAGAACCCCAGGGCCCTGACTAGGAAGGGCAAGAAATGACCAGATTCTGTCTGGGCTGGCGCTTCCCTGACTTGGGCGCTGCAGATGACCTGGGTCATACTCAGCCCCCACACTGGCCCCCAGTGGTCACTGCTGATCTGCCCTGCTGTGTGCGCGTGCGTGGGACGCTCTCTGTGCCCCTGCAGTCCAGGGACTCCGAGGCTTCAAAGTTGGAACAGGGACCCAGGGTCCTCTGGCAAGGCTGAGTTCCTGTCCCCAGATCCTGCCTCCTGGATGAGCTGGAAATGTCCCCCTTCTTGTCATTTTCCCCCACCCTGGGTCCTGCCACCCAGTGGTATGCAGCCTCACCCTCTCGGGACCCCCAGCATCCAACTGCACCCAGCATCCCTGGCATAATATTCTCAAAGGACTTGGGTGGCTGTGCCGGTAGCAAGCAGGTGTCCCATGGGTGAATTCTGAACCAGGACCGCAGAGAAGGGCCCCAGAGGGCCCCGTTCCTGCTCAAAACAGGGAAGGGAAAAAGCTCAGGAAAAACATGTAGGAGTTGGGTTAATTCTGGAATGCCGTGTCCTGTGACCTGGTGACCAAGGACTGAAGGAGCGTCCACATCAGCCCCTCTCAGCTCCAGCCTCCTCCTCTCCCTCCAGTTTAAGTGTTGTGGAAGCAACAGCTCGGCAGACTGGCAGCACAGCGCCTACATCCTGTCCAGGGAGGCCGAAGGCCGCCAGGTGCCCGACAGCTGCTGCAAGACAGTGGTGGCGCGCTGTGGCCAGCGGGCCCATCCCTCCAACATCTACAAGGTGGAGGTGAGTGCCGGGGCTCCTGCTGGGGGTGCGGAGAGGACCCCAGGACAGCCAGCTCAGACAGATGGGTATGGGAAAAGCAAAACACACTTCTCCTTGACCAAGAGACCCAGTGTCTGATAGGAGTCCTATAGGGGTCTTGGGTCCTCTAGGGGTCTTCACAGAGCCCTGTGGACAAGCAGCTCCTCTTGGGAGATTCTTGGACACCAGGCATGCAGCCTGGGGCCCCTGAAGAAGCCTGGGAGTGATTCAGCGGCTGGCTCTAGGCCCTGAGGTCTCTGGTGCCCCCAGCCTCAGCTGGACACAGTACCTGGCTCCTCTGTCCCTCACCTGCTGTGGGGCCAAGGCACACACAAGTAACCTGCAGCTGCCTTACAGGGAGGCTGCATCACGAAGCTGGAGCAATTCCTGGCGGACCATCTGCTGCTCATGGGGGCAGTGGGCATCGGGGTGGCCTGCCTGCAGGTGAGTCGAAATGGGGGCTAGGACAGGGGTGGTGTGGAAGCACTCAGAGAGAGCGCTGAGGGTGAGATAGCTGGGCTGAGATAACTGGCCTTAGCACACCCACCCATCTCTCTTCATCTCTCCCCTTCCCTCTGCAATAGAAGATGGGCCACATGGTCAGTCTCTTCCCTAGGGGACAATGGCCAACTCAAACTTGTAAGGAACAGGGAACTGGGAGGAGTCTGTGTGGGCTCAGGTATGTGTATACATGGATGTGTGCGTGCACAGCCTGCTGTGGTATGTGTAGGTCCATGCGGGTCTGCATGGCTGGGGTGTGTTCAGGTATGCACATGTGTTCGGGTATGCTTGTGCGTGCATGTATATGTGTGTACATGTACCCGTGTTTGTTCCTTTATATATGTGTGCATGCCTGTGCATGCGCGTGAGCTATCCCTTCTTTTATACCCTGCTGTTTCCCTAAAGATGAGCGACACCCTTGGTTCCTATTTCTTCCCTCCACTCTCCCCCCACTGCCACCCAGGAAGTTAGCCTCACTTTCATTCGCTGCTGTGGTCCAGGTCCAAAAGAGCCGGGAGAGAACCCATGGGCGCTGGGCAGATGTGATGAGCGAGCCCAGGCCCTGAGGTCCCACCGCGCTTGGCACTCCCTCCGATGGCAGGAGCTGCAGGTGGGCTGTCCTGCAGGGAGCTCTGCATCCCGTGGTCCTACCCCGCACTCCCCACTCTAGTGCCAGGTCCAGCCTGGCTCTGCTCCTGCGTGATCTGGAGCCTGACTTGACTCCCTGTCCTCCGACTTCTTCATCTGCAAAATGCAGGTCATTTCTGCAACCTCACAAGGTCTACATACGAGTGGGGGGGACACATGTGACCACCTAGGGCACAGACGCGGCCTCCGTAAGCGGAAGGTGTCTGCCCAGTAATCTGTGAACTTCAGAGTATTTTCAGCTGCTTCCTCTCATCAGATCCTCAAACAGCCTGAGACCCAAGCCAGACGGGGAGGAGTGTTCTCCCATCTCCCAGATCAGGAAATTGAGACCCAGAGACGCGATGCACAGCCAGAACTGGCACGTGGGCCTCCTGGCTCTGGGCCTTTGCTTTCCAAAACTCCCACCCCCCACGCGGAAGTCTGTGGAAAAGAGACCCGCAAGGTGGCAGTATCACCTGACTTGGGGAGACTTCCAGGGTAGGGTCTTTCCAGATCACATGCTGCCCACCCACGTCAGTCAGGCCTTGAGCATCCAGCTGCAGCCTCGCTTGCTGGGAACAGGGTCCCCAGCCTCCGGAGGAAGACCCATCTTGGCTCTGCCACCTATGAGCTGCGTGACCTAGGGCCAGTTATTTCATTTCCAAGCCTCAGTTACTCAAGTCTAGAACAGGGCTAATTATCCTGGTCATGAGAACTAGCAATATGCATGTAAATCCCCTGACTTATTGCAAGCACATAGTGAGTACTCAATAAATGATACTCATCAGTTTTATCATTTCTATGGGGGTACATTGCCTCTCAAAAACCAAAACAAACACACTTGTTCCTGGCCAGAGCAGCCTGCCCCTGTGTGCTCATTCACCTGCACGGCCAGGGAGCCCCAGGGGCCAGTAGCAAAGCCCCCTGTCCCAGCACGGGCCTAACACGTGTCCTAACACGTCCCATGTGCTGAACCCGCCTCAGCTCCTGGCTCAACTCAGGTTTCCAGCAACCTGTTACTTGGGTGTTAAGGAGGTCTGCTCTATATGGACACTGACCAGGCCTGGCCTACTTCTATCCGTTTCTTCCTGATTTGTCTGTCTGCAGAAGTTATAGCCAGAGGTAGAGAAAGAGAGGGTCAGGAGTTAAAGCCAAGGGTCGGGAGTGGGACAGCAAATGCCCCAAGCCCAAGGTCATGGTGGACCAGAACTGCCACATAAAGCTAACGCCAAGGAGGCCAGGCCACTGGAGAGGACCACTGATGCCTCCTCCCCATCCACCACGGAAGGTCCTTCGTGGCTCTTGGGGTCCCTGAGCCTGGCGCGGGCTGTAGATCTCAACCTCAGGACCCGGTTTTCTCCCCTGTGGTCCACTGGGCCAACCCTGCAGCAGCCAAGCCTCGGGTTAGAGCTCCCTCTGCTGGCCAGAGCTGGGCACTACTCTGCCCCAGTCCTCCAGGTGGACTGAAACCGTGAGACAGTGTCCAAGCCAGGGCCCGTAATCTTCCAGCCAGAGCAGACACCAGCGCCCTCCCCACCACCACCACACACATACACACCCAGCCTGGGACTTCAGAGACCCCCAAGGTTCAGGATGTCAGCCTAAGATAGTGTCATAATGCCTCCTCACCCCTGGAAACCAGGACATCTTGCTTGGGAGTCAGAGGGCCTGGATTCTGCACATTGCCCCATCTCTTGCTGTGTGACCTTCAGGACATCACATACCCTCTCTGATCCCTTACTTTATTTATCTGTAGAATGAAGGGATTGGATGTTTTTAAGCCGTTTTAAGCAGCATCTACTTATCAATAGAAATCCCACATAGGAGCCCCATTTATTAAACACAGACGGCGGGGCTCTTAGGATTGAAGCAGGAGCCAGGCCTCGGGCGAGGGCCGCCCCTCACTGCTCTTGTGGCCCTGAGTCACACTTGGGGTTTCTGATACAGTCTGAAAGCCGCTGGTCAAGCCTACTCTCATGAACCTTCTGGCCCTGACATTGTACGATTTGGGGGGAAGGTCCCCCCACCCTCCCATTTTCCACTGATTGTCCTGCCACATCCTGACGTGTTAAAGCAGATAGTGTGTGAGCACGCGGAAAGCCAAGCAGAGATTTCAACGAGCGTCACCAGCTCTGATTCAGACAGGGGTTTGGCAACGTATCGAGTGCTGCCTCGTGGACGTGTGCACCAGGAGCTTACGTGCTCAGGAGAAATCATGACGGCTGGAGACTTTGCATCGGGCCTGTAATAGAGAGCGAGGGCACCTGCTTGAATCGCGTAGCATGGTGCTGCCCAGGCAGACGCAGCCTGGGATGCGTTGGTAACACGATGGGGAGTGTGTGCATGTGTGTGTGAGCATGTATGTTCATGTGCACATATGTTATGCGAGCATCCTTTACCCCTCTGCATGACTCAGGATGGGGAGCGTGTGCCCGTGTGTGTGTGTGCATGTATATTCGTGTGCACATGTTATGAGAGCACCCTCTGCATGACTCAGGGTGGGGTGTACATGCGTATGTGGACACACGTAGACAAGAGTGTGGCTCACACACTTTTGCCCTTATACTATGCCTGTCCTGCAAGGTGACTGGAGACACACATCTACAAAAGTGTGTGTGCCAGGGAACTCAGCTCCCACGGCCACCCTGGCATGAGATGTACACCAAAGGATGCTGGGCCCAAGGATGCAGCTCAGTGGTAGTGTTCATCCAGCATGCACAAGACCCTGGGTTTGATTCCTGGCACTGCAAAAAAAAAAAAAAATAGCACTAGGAAAAACAGTGGCAGATGCGCACCATGGGAGATGTGGACGCTGGTTATAGCACAAGTCTGCTGCTCTAATGGCTCTCTTCCATGCACCCCACCCTGCCATGAGGTGGGGACAGGGCCATGCTGCATGACACTGGTGGAATGGGTGTGACAACCACCTGTTTACAGCTACAGGAGATGAGATAACCTCTTAAACCGCCTATGGGCTTGTGACCCTGAGTCCCCCAGGAAGATTAGCACTGCTCTTAGCACCGGGTCTGCAAGCTGAAAGCAGCTTTCCCAGGCTCCTCTGTCCTCCAAGTTGGGCTGGGATGGCGAGGAGTGAGGAAGGGAGAGAAGAGGGGCCTCCTGGCCATGTACATCCTGATCGACCTGTCCTCGCCCTGGCTGGAGCCCCACAGCCACCCAGGTCTGCACTGCCAAGGCCAGGTCCCTGGGAAAATTCAGGGCATTATTCCTGTATTTAGGGAAATCCATCTTCCCCCTGTGCTGTGGGACAGTCACAGGGCTGCTTAGGCACTGCGCCCCTCTCCTGTGGACAGAGTCAAGATCCAACAAGGTCTCATCATCATTATCAGAATTGTACTGACAGTCACAGGTTGCTTGGCCTGACGCATCCCCATTTCCTTGTCCTCCACGCACCTTTGTTGGAAAGGAGGAGAGGAAGAAGAGGATGCAGGAGAAGGGCCCAAGGAGGCAAGCAGGGAGGACACGGGTCCTCCGCATTTGGAAACTCAAAGCCCAATGTGGGGAGTGACTTCCCCCGCCAGCACAGGCTGGGGAGCAGGATGCTTGTCCAGCCAGTGGACGGCGATGGAGGGGCTGTCAGGCAGGACCCCTAGGGCCCGGATCTGCACCCCCAGCTGATTTACAGGATGCACTGGTGGCCGTTCTGACTGCTCCTCCCAAAGCTTCAGTTTCCCCGGTGGCTTCTGACCACCATCCTGAGCCTCAGCGAGGGGCCTGAGCCTCAGCGAGCGGCCTTGGTTTTGCTGAGTCTGAAGGCAGCAGGCTGGAGGCGGACTCTTTCCTACAGAGAAAGGCGGCTTCGGCTCTAGTGAGGGGGTGGAAATGTCTCTGCTCAGAAGCTAATTAAACGGAGCCATCACTACAGAAGGCCTGGGACCACATGCCAGAAGCATCACCGGGAGCCTGGGAGGAATGCAGATGCTCAGGCCCCCAGCCGGCCTCAGGGATGGTTATCTGTCGTGTAACAAGGCTCTTGGGCAGGGGTTCTCAGAACATGGCTCCCCCAGCACACCAGCCTCACCTGGGAGTGTGTGAGAAAGGCGGGCCCTACCCCAGACCAGAGAGGGAAGGGCCCGGGGATCCCTGCTCAGCGCGCCTGATAGAGTTCTGATTTCTTTTTGCTCTCTGCTCGCTCTACCTTGCAGATCTGCGGGATGGTTCTCACCTGCTGTTTGCACCGGAGGCTCCAGCGGCATTTTTATTAATGGCTAACCCCGTGTCCTTCTGGCTGCCCCTCACAAGGACAAGGGCCAACATCCCCACATCCCCACATCCCATCTGCCAGGCCCATGGAGTTAGCACCGGCCCAACCAGGGTCATGGTCTACCCTTACCCTGTGCCCGGCCCCCATGAGCCCACCGAGTGCCTGGGACTGTGCCCCCTGCCCGTCCCACCTGCGGTCCCTCCCCCTCCATATCTGAGCATTCACTGCCAGAATCTGGAGCAGGGACTGACCCGCCAGGGGACAGCCAGAGCCCCTCGCCAGGCACAGGGCACCTGTGGACTGCAGGAAGACGACAGCTGGGCTCTCTGCCCCCTCCCAGAGCCTGAAATGGAATGAAGGCTGGAAACTGGGCCCTGTGGGATTCCTGCATCCCGCTGGGTGCGTGATTTCCCACCTGTGCGGAGAAGCCTCAGGTGGCTGTCCTCTGGGAGATGCATCCCGCGGGTCTGTTCAGGTTGGCTCCTCCCCCAAACCTAGCTAGCCGTTGGGTCTGCCCGTCCACAGCAGTGCCCTGGCCAAGTCCCTTCCTGTAGGCGGGGCTGCGGGAGGCTGGGGAAGCTGCCGGAGGGGGTAAGTGGGCTGTACTTGCACAAGCTGCACCAGGAACCGAGCCCTGTACCCCGCCAGGGAAGTGATCCCCCTGGGAGACCACAGCCCCAGGCCCCAGCCTCCAGTCACGTGCCCCCCTCCCCGATCTCCTTTCCCAAGGCCTGATTTGCAGAAATGCCAAGTTAAAACCATCGTTAGCTGTCATTGGTGGGTGTAAATGTCCTCCCCAGGTGGACCGAATCACAGCCCTACAAAGCCAGAGCTGCTGAGAAGGGGAAGCTCTGAGCACAGGGGTGCTCTGCCGGACCCCGCTTCTCCGGGGCCCTCTTTCCCTGATCACGTGACCACCACCGTGTTCCTTTTCAGGGACGTCTCTGCTTTCTCTTCTAGTGTCCCAGAGTGGACACAGCCTCTTCTGTTGGTTCTCTCTTGCATCACCGAACAGGGCAAGGAATTTTCAGGAAGAACTTTGCCAAATGCTAAAGGAGACTGGAAAGAAAATCCTAGAAAATATAGGGTATAGCGTAATATCAACTCATAGACAACCATAGGGACTACCCCTCCAAATGGCTATTACTTGGGCAGCTCCTCACATAAGAACCCACCCCAGCCTCCAGCCGGCCCAGGTCCTGTGCGTCTGCCCATTATGGGGATCCTCTTACTTCCCCACATGAAGGGGTGGCTGAGGCTGAGAACAAGAGCGGTCACGCTCTGCCTCCTACCCTATCCAGTTCTCAGGCTGATGAGCACAGCTCTCGCAGGCCTGAGTCCGTCCTGGGGGAGGGGTGTTCTCTCCCATACGCAGGGTGGCCTAGAGACCACTTGCTGCTGTCCCCAACATACTCATGAATGTCTCAGATACTGCATCCTCAGAGCAGGAAGTAGCCACGTGGACAGAGTTTAGACCAGACTCGGGACAGATTGCCTTCTCCACTGACGATTCTCCAGGGGCCACTTGGAACCTGGGCTGGCCTATCTCATCTGCCTAGAAGGCCCTGGGGTTGCTGGTGCAAATTCATTAAGAAGAAGATAAGCTTTCCCAGAAATCCTGTCTGCACCACAACCAAGAGAAATAGTGATTATCTTAGCCACCCTCCAACTTCGATGGATTCAGGCAGATAATCAGAAACTGACCGTGACTCCCCAGCTTGCAGAGGAAGGGTTGAGAAAGACAGAGTGCTGGGCTGGGACCATGTCCTTCCCACAGAAGCACCAGAGGGGAGCCGGCCTTCCATGTCTGCCCTGGCTGGCTCCCTTAATACTCAGGAAGAGGGGGCCAGAAGTGACAGGCAGACATCTCTCGCACAGCCTTGTTATGGAGGCAGGCCTGGAGACCCTGACTGGTCTGTCCCCAGCTCCACAGGTCGGGTTAGGCCAACATGAGCAGGGGAAAGATTAACTGTGATCCCTGCCCTGGGCACTGTCCAGCCCAGACGGCCACTACGGAGGATGACCGGTCAGAGCTCCAGAGAGTGGAGAACAGCCCAGAGCTTTTTGGAAATATGACCTCCTTGTTCATGCCAACAGCGTGGGAGAAGAGACAGGGTTAGAGGAAACGGTGGCCCAGAATAGAGCAGGTTCTGCCCCAGAGGACTCAAAGCCTGCATTCTGGAGCCAAGGATGCGATCCTTAGCGGGGTGTGCCCGCCTGCTGACCGGCATGTGGATCCATGCCTGGGGTGGTTCTTGCTGTCCCTGCTTGGGGACAGGTCCCTGTTTAGAGGCTGCCGGAGTCTTGAGTTTCTTGGAGAGAGAGAAAAACATGCCTGCAGACAACCATATCCTCAGTCCTGAGTGGACACAAATGCTGGGGTTTGGGAAAGAAGTAACAAGTTCTGGAACCCATGGAACTTGGGCCGGCACTTCCCCACCCTGACCACACTGAACAGCCTGCCCTGAGCTCTCGGGGACACACCGAGAGAGGGGCGTGTACCCAAGTCCCCCGGACGTCAAGTACTGGGGGGACTGGGACGAGAACGGTGAGAGATGAAATGTTTGCAGCCATGTGTCTTTCTCCCTCTCCTCCCAACAGTGCAGCCCAGCTCCGGGAGTCCCTTGGGTCTGGCTATCAAGGAATGTTTCCTGGGGGCTTCCCACATACTTTGTTTCAGTGGCCCCGAACGCATTATCTTGTAGTTACCCCAATGAGAGGAGACTGATTCCCCCCAATTTTTCAGACGAGAAATAAGGCTCAACCAAATTCTGCTACTCAGGCTGCTGTCACAGACCCCAGCCAGGTGGACCCAAGGAAGGCTGGGCCGGGAGCCCCCTCCGCTCAGCATCCTGCACTTCTCCATCTCTGCAATCAGCCGTCAGGCTGGCGTTCAGAAATAGTGTCCTTCAGGGACATTGCCAAATTGTGACAGCCTCAGCACCCCTCCCCCAGGGGGACCAGAACCATCTATCACAGCCCATTGCCAGCAGCCATGCACCTTTGCAGCCGGTGCAGAAATCTGGCTTATTTCAGGGGGACAGCGGGTCCCCTGGTGGAGAGGCCCAGGCAGCAGGCGGGGGAACAAGCCAGCCCACACTCAGGTGCCAATGCTGCTGCTACGGTGAGAGCAGAGACTCCCTCCGCTCTCAGCCTTCAAGTCGGGCGGGAATGTCACGACGCAGCAATCATTGCCAGGGGCAGGGGTCAGGGGAGGGTCTCAGGTCATATCCTCTTGCAGAGCCACCCTGGGGAGGGTGCTGACCCCTCCCCTTCAAGTGAGGCCCTTTTCTGCCTTCTTGCTCCTCCCCTGTACTGAACAGTGTGACTTGGGGGGGCTCGCCCTGTGCATGGCCACCGGGGTTCAGATCCAGAAGGGCCCCGAGGGGAGCAGAGTGTGGCAGCTCCATGTCACGAGCCTCCAGGACCCCCATACCCAGGAACTCACTTTGGTCTCAGAATCTGCGGCTCTGGGCCTCCCTTCAGGATTGGAAGGAGGGGAAGTGAATTGGAGCAGTTACCTCCACCCTGCTGCCAGCCTTAAAAAATACTCCCTACTTACCAGCCACATCCGGCCCAGGGGAGGAGAGGGAGGAGACGGGAGGGCCTGCAGACTGGCTAAGGAGAAAAGCAGTCTTTTGCGTGGCCGCTGGGTGGCGCTCGCATCCACTGAGGACGGTAGTGAACAAGTATCTAAACCAGAAGTTCTCAAACTTGCTCCTGCGTCAAAGTCACCTGGGGGGCTTTTCAAAACAGACTGCCGGCTTCCCCACAGCTTCTCATCAGAAGGCGTGGGGCCAACAATGTGCATTGCTAACAAATTCCCAGGAGGTGCTAACCCTACAGCCGCTGCTTTGGACCACAAAGGAGGACACTGCCACCTTCCCTCAGATGTCACAACTCCGAGGGGTGAAAAGCCCGGAAGGTGTCTGGCTTGAGTTCCACTTGCTGGGAGGGGGCGGGATGAAGCCGGCTACTGTGGCCAGCTCACAACCAGCCAGGAAAGCACCTCTGGGCTGCACCTTCTTGCAGGGAATGATAGGTCTGTGACGGTGGCCAGCCAACCATTCCTGGGCCCTCTGCCTGGAAGGGGACTAGTTACACTCCGAATCCCCAGTCTCCCGCCACCCTCTATATGCGTTGGGACAGACCTGCTATGTTCTTGTCACCGCCTTCCGATTTCAGCACAATCACAGCCCTGTGCCCCAGGCCTCCCATGCACCCTCTTCCCTTCCTGTTTATGCAACACCTGCCCCCACCCAGTGCAAGTGCCACTAGTAGTTCCAGGCAGCCCCATGTGAGGACGCTTCACCGGCTCCTGGAACAAGCTAACCCAGGGATATGGGTCACCGCAATATTCTAGAAACAGAGAAGTTGCCTTAATCTACCAATATAGAGAAGCTATAAGCACACCCCTCTCCTTTGTTGACCTCAGTGTAAGCTCAGCTTCATGTGCTACCAGGCATGATAATAAAGGAACTGTATCAAGGACTCTGTTCTGCTGATGTGCTTTTTGCTCCTCTGTAAGGAAATCCCAGGCCATCGGCTCACCAAATGCATTCGAGCCTATGGGAGCTGCCATGTTAATCATGCTCCCCTCTCTGTGTCCCACTGACCAGATTCATTGGGGTGCTGTTCCCCTTTTGTCAGCTCTCACATTTATTTGCAAAGACTTCTCCTGCTCACAAGTTAGATCCTGGCTACAAATGAGAGCCAGGCTCACGCAAGTGTTCTTGAATAGCGTCCTGCTTAAAGCCTCCTGCCTTTGGTCAGTGATTTGGTTTTGTTTTATACTTTTATTGGCGCATTGTGATTTACATCACAGTGAGGTTCATAGTGATATAGACGTACGTGCAGACAGCACTTGGTTGTTTCCCTCCGGACCTGCCCCGCTCTCTGCTTCCCTATACACATCAGTGACATTGGTGGTGAGACCTTCATATTGGGACATAGATTATTTGAACTGTTTCCTTCGTCCATTCTTTTTCCCTTCCCACCTCCCTCCCCCAATCTCCACTCTTCTACTAGTCTCTTTCATTTCTCTGAAGTCCCGTTTGTTTCCTATTTTTTCTCTGGCTTTCACATTCGAGAGAAGACATACGACTCTTGACTTTCTGCAACTGGCTAATCTCACTTAGCATAATATTCTCTAGTTACATCCATTTTCCTGCAAATAACATAATTTTGTTCTTATGGCTGAGTAAAACTCCACTGTGTATACATACCACATTTTTGTTATCCATTCATCTGTTGATGGACACTTAGGCTGGTTCCATAATTTGGGTTGTGAATTGTGCTGCTATAAATATGGATATGCATGCATCACTATAGCACTCTGACTTTCTTTTGGAAAGATACTGAGGGGTGGTACAGCTGGGTCATATGGTGGTTCCATTCCTACTCTTTGAGGAACCTCCACATTGATCTCCATAGTGATTGTACTAGTTTACAATCCCACCAACAGTATATAAGGGTTCCTATTTTCCCACATCCTCACCAGCATTTATTACTGTTTGAATTCTTGATGACTGCCATTCTAACTGGAGTTAGATGGAATCTCAGTGTAGTTTTTATTTGCATTTCCCTGATTGCTAATAATGTTGAACATTTTTTTCATGGATTTATTGGCTATTTGTATTTCTTCCTTCATGAAGTGTTTTCACAGGGTTTCCCACACCAGCCTTCTAGCGAGCCGGCACTTTATCCTTCCTTGTTCCTTCCTGTTGTGGCCATCCCCCTCGACCAGGGGCAGCAAATGCTGAGCATGGTGAGAGGTCAAGGGCTAGGGGCTCCCTCTGTCTCACACACACACCCCTGCGCCTACCTGGACCCCAGACCATCTCCCCCCAGCTTATCTACTGGGGTTTCTCCACCTCGCACCAGCTGTTGTCCTCACCCCCAAATCCAGAGCTGGAGACCTTTTCATGTCAGTGCAAACAGACGCCCATCTTTGCTGAGGGCACCAGCTGCCCATCCAAAGCTGAAAGAAGAAAATGCTTTGTCTTTAATGACGTGAAATGCTTACTCTCTTTAACTCTATTCTTTCTAGAATATGTGCTTGGTGGGGAACCCAAAAATACCTGGGTAAGCTGGGGTCAAGAGGACCCCAAGACAGAGGGATGGGGGATGAGGCAAGGCCCAGGAGGCAGCTGGGAGTTGAATCACTTAAAATGTGTGAGCTCCAAGGGTCCTGGCCACTTGCTGTGTGAGCAGATTGGTCCACCTGAGGAAGTCCCCAGGTGGGGACCCACCTTGTGGGGTGTCTACAGGCCCTGCTCTGCTCCTCTGTGTCTCTCTCTGGGGCTTCTTTAGTCACAGTCCAGTTGTTCACCGAGCAATCACAGTGGAGTCCTCTGATGGGTTGGGTGTTACAAAGGAAGATGGACTAAGCCTAGGGCGGGTTCACAGTCCTCTGTCCCATTGGACTGGGGCATCTGCTCACCTCCACCATCACTGTGAGGGTGTGTGTGTGTGTGTGTGTGTGTGTGTGTGTAAACACAAGACACACATGTACCCGAGGAGGGACAAGTGACATTCCAGACTCGTCTCTGCTGCAAACAGGCAGCACTGTTGGTGGTTTGCAAGTGCTGTCTAAACAGCCCCGCAGTTGTCAAGGGCCTTGTCAAGGTGGACAGGCAGCACGAAGCTGTTGCTGAAGCAACACCAAGTCCCCCTTGGTGGCAGCCACTGGCTTGTCAGCTGCCACTACTTCCCAGCAGGTGCTGAATCCTCGTGGCAGCTCCAAGGGCCAGGTTGTCATTGCTGGGGACCCCCGGTTCCTACTCCCTCCCCACAACAAAAATGGAGAGGCTGCTGGAGGTTGCTATGGTTTGCCTAAGTGTCTCCCAAAGGCCCGTGTGTTAAAGTTTCGGTTCCCAGGCTATGATACTATTGGGAGGTGGTGGAACTTTTAGGAGATGGAGCCTAAAAAGAGGAAGTTAGGTCATTGGGAGCATGACCTTAGCTCTTGAGAGATTGAGACCCCAGCCCTCCCCACCCCACTCCCAGCATCCCAGCTGCCATGAGATGGGCAGTTTCCTCCACCACATGTTCCCACCATGATGTACTGTCTCTCCACAGGCCCAAAGCAATGGGGCCAATGCACTGAAACCTCTGAAGCTGTGAGCCAAAACAAACCTTTCCTCCTTATAAGTTGATTGTCTCAGGCATTTTTTATAGTAACAGAAAGCTGACAGACACTGGGTTGATGAACAACTTTCATTGGGCTTTTAAAATATTGAGAGTGGGATGCCCGGCTAGCTCAGTCAGCAGAGCATCGAACTCTTAAAATATTGAGAGTAGCTCACAATTCCCAAATTCAACTTTATAGAACCCCAAGTTGGGGACCAAAGACCAAATTCAACATGTTCTCTCTGAGTGGCCTATTGGACCATAAGAAGTACCAATTCTGAGTCCTTTCAGAAACTGGGGTCTCTTGCCGGAAAAAAATAAATAAATTGAGAATACACTGGGATTCTGGGAATTCAATGGGGGCAGGATGGGGATAGGAAGAGAAGAACAAGAACTTCCTAATGTCATTAAGTTCCAGGACACAGGCTGCTCTCCTTGACCACCTGTTGGCCCTGCTCTGGACCTTGGGCTAAGCCAAGTTCTACAACTCTGTAGCCAGAAAAACCTCCAAGCAGGAACTAAGCACAAGACCCAGCCACAGACCATGGTGTGGCCTTTCTCTGCCAGCTCCTCTCTCTCCATTGTGCCCAGATCCACGGAGGGAAACGGGTCAGTGCCCTGGGCTCATCTCAGCGGGTGCTCAGCTCTCTGTGGGTCTCTGGGGCCACAAAGGGGGAGTTGTTCCAGGTGGGCAGTTTCAAGCAGAAGAGCCTGTCTCAAGCATGCCTGAGGAATGTTATTATCCTTTTTGTTAGCTCAAGGAAACAATGGCCCATCTCGTAGCTGTCATTAACCTCAGGGAAACCCAGATGGCTAAATCGATAGTCTCCCAATCTTTGCTGAATGCTTTAAGAGGGGACCATCACAATGCCAATATTTTTGTGTCCAAAACAACAGCTATTTAATCTGGCTTCCCTCTTGCTCCTTTGGATTATTGAATGCTGCTGCTGAGGCAGCCTGGGGCAGAAGGGAGACACCAGGCGCTTGTCCACGGAACTCTACGAGCGGCTCATTCCTCCCTTGATACACCGACAACCCTACCCAGGTCACTCTCCGGTGTCCCTGGTCTTCAGCCTGGGCGACGCTCATCCTTGGAGTCCTGCCTTTGGTTTGGAGATCCAGATACCACCACCCGAATCCCTGACTTGGTTGGTCCTCAGCACATGACAAAGGGCCCCCTGTCCCCAGCCCCCAGCCATGACTAGCTCCTGACCTTCAGCTGACCTGAAGACTTTCTCGGGGCTACCCTAGAAGGGTAGTGACACTACCCTAGAAGATAGTGTCTGCGCCAAGTGACATCACAAGGTCCCTACACTGCTGGAAGAGACATCAGGCTCAACGGAACTCCAGGAACATCAGGGGAATCAGGGAGAGACTGTCCCTAAAACCCTGTCCCTGCAGGAAGCCATCAGTGACCCACAGGACAGGCCATCTGTGGGGTGACACTCCCTGAGAAGGGGCTGTGGCCTCTCATGCAGAGGGCTCAGACCACATGCACTGCCCCTGATCTAGCCTGTCAGGTCACCACAGGGAGGGGGTGTTAGGAATCCTCGGGGACCCCCAGAGGGGACCCAGACCCTCCCCATGCCAGCAGATGGGCCCTCGGAGGGAGATGAGGTCCCCGCTATGAAGGAGTGTCTTAGAGGAAGGCTAGGACCCGTGTCTGATGCTCCTCTGAGTCGTTCACATCAACTACTACAAGAAATAGGTCACGGTCATGGCTGGGTGAACAACGAACAAAACACATCACCAGGAGACAGCCTGTTTGTGCTTTTGACGCGTTATCAATTTTTATTTAAAAACATGCTAAAAACATGGTGTTCAATAAAGCCAGGACCGGGATGAAGGAAACGCACAGATAGGGCATCGCAAGCAGAAAAAGTGCGTCTGAAACCAACAAGCGTGCACTCGGGCTCTCCTGTGCCGCCCAGCGGGGAGGGCGGGCGGCAGGGCGTGGGCAGGAGGCCAGGACCCCACCCTGGACCACGGCCTCATTGCGGTGGAGAAACTAGGAGGACGGGAACACGAGAGGGGCCACCGGACTCTGAAGAGCCGAGGGGCAAAGGACAGACCTCAAGCACCTGGCACCCAGCTCCCATCCAGAGCCATGTCCCTGCTAGTTAGCACCTCCACCAGAAGGTGGGCAGGGGGCCGGAGAGGAGGGGACAGTCACTTCCGCCCACCTGGACTGCTGGGCAGCCACCGAAGCCCGGAGGTGTGGCCGCCTAGCTCCAAGTCAAACCAGGGGGTTTCGGGTCTGGTCAGCAACCTTTCCAGGATGAGGCCCCAGATGCAGGCCCGGGCTGCAGGGGACTGGGTGGCCCTGGGGAGACAGGCCCCCTGATGCCTGCTGCTGGTTGCCCCCGCTCTCAGCCCCTCCGCTCGCTTCCCCTGGGAGATGGCTGCAGAGAGGCCAAGTCTCCATCAGGCATTCCCTCCAAGTCACCTGCAGAACCCTGAGGGGCTTCCTGAGTCAGGTCTGTAAATTGCTTGCATCTGACCTAATTGAACCCACACTGACTGGGGCAAGGGAAGCCCCGAGCAAGGGAATTCACTCAGTAGGATTCGGCCCTGAAGAGATCACAGTTGGGAAAATGCTGAGCCACCTCCCCTGACACCACTCCATGTGGCTTTCCGGATGGTGGGACCATTCTGCAGCATGGGCAAGGGGCTGGGGAGAACACCCACCCCATGTAGACTCAGCCAAATGACTAAACAGCCTCACACAGATGAGGCAAGAAGGCGTCTGGGGACCTGTGGACAGCGCTCTGCAAACAGATGGTTGAGCTGGGGGCTGGTGGGGGGGGGGGACTGTGGCAAAGGCCCCGGGGCCAGAGGCCACCCTGAAGCACTCCAGAAACTAAAACTGCCAGAGGCTAGACACCTCCCAATATACTAGGGTTTTGCTGTTGATATTAACAAAAATTAAAAATTGCATTGATAAAGAAACCCGTCCCACCCCACCCCACCCACAGCAAAAACTCCTCGTGCACCAGGTCCCACCATGTGACCAAACACTGGCTTGCTGAGTGTCTCTCTGCAGTGATGGGTCTGCCCTGAACTCCACGTTGTGGGGTCCCCGGGGAGGCTGTTGCTCCTCACCAGGACGGGCCAGAGCAGCTTTGTCCAAGTGTGCCGCCCCATCCTCCCCCAGGGACCCGCTCTCCCAGAGCTTCCCACGGGCACTGTGCTCATTTCAGAGAGGGGGTCTTCCCTCTGCCCGACTCGCTGAGACCACCCTGTTCCCCACTCCTGCCCCCAAAACATGAACCCTGAACACACCAAAAGTTCCACATTCCCGGTCCTGACTTGTGCCTCACTTAAGGTGGGTGGAGGAGTTGTTGGTCAGCTGGTGGCGTGTCTGGACTCTGGGAAGAAACAGGCAGGTGGAGGTTGGAGAGGCCCTGGCACCAGCGAGAGATCAAGGAAAGGGGCCAAAGAGTGTGGGCAAACGGCCGCCGGTGTGAGGCACCGTCCAGTGACGCGCAGTCCCCACGGCTGGGTACCCTTGTCAGGTGAGGCCCCCATAGATCAGAGATTCTTGACCTTTTTTTTTTTCAACTGCAAAATGTTAAAGTAGACGAGCATTGGTTCTGCAGGGCGTCCTGCTGTGTGGCTGAACCCCCACCTGCCTGTTGCTCTCCCACGCCAGGGTCTGAGCTGGGATGAGGGCTACTTTCTTCCCAGCACCGCTGTTAGGAGGCCGGCCTGACCTCCAGGGTTTTCTGTATTTCATCTCCTTGGAATCACGCAGGATGCAGTGGCCACCCACCCCTCTGCTGACAGTGACGGACCCCGGGAAGGAGACGAGGGTCCTGGAACCCATGAGGCCCTTTCCCTCTGTCCCTCCTCCCTCTCCCCCAGCGGGGCAGTCAGCAGCTGAGTGCATCCAGGGACGGTCCCAGGTTGCACTTCCCCTTCCTGATGGTCACAGCTCGAGGGGAGGACTGCTCCCCTCCCCAGGTGAGGTGAGAAGGACCCTGAGCATGCCTGCACTAGCCCGCACTAGAGGTATCTGTCTGAGAGTCTGGGGCAGGAATGTCTGTGAAAGTATGGGGGGGAGGGGTGTTCAGGAACTGCTGGGGATGTGCAAGGGTGGGAGGGGAGCCGCCCACGCCAGCAGAGGGCAGGGGGGAGAAGGCAACACCAACACCTCTCACCAGTGAAGTGCTCAAGGACCCAGCAGCTCCAGATGAAGTCCCAGCAAAGCCCTTCACCCACCCCGGGGACCCCTGCCCCCTCCACTGCCCTGACCTGCCTGGCTGGGCCAGCAAGTGCCCTCGGCCCCTCACAGGATGCCTGCCACTCGCCTCAGCTCCTCTGCATCACCTGCCTGTCAGAGCCCCGGGTCCGCAGACTCCAGACCTGGGGGAGGGGGTCCCGCATGCTGGCCGGGCCCCCCACCTTCTCAGCACATTCCGGGCAAAGGCCTGGTATCGCACCCTACAGCCTCACGAGTGTCACCGACCGCGGCGCGTCCCCATGGAAACAGAATGGCTGTCCGGTCTCCCCACCCACAGGAGAAGGAAACTCAAGCCATTAAAAGAAATCAACACGGTAAAAAGTTATAAATCAGAAAAGCTAACCCTAAACTTATCTGAGAGATAATATTCCTGAATAATGGTAATCAGAGTAAAATAAAATAAAAAAAGTTACACTGTAAGGTATAAAAAGCCTGGGCAAGATGCTCAGGGGGGCGGCGGTCGGACCCCGCCCCGGCCAGCTCCCTTGCTGGGTGGCCTTGGACTGGACGGCAGTGGCCTCCGTGGGGGGGCAGTCTCTCCCCAGAGAACACTCTGCTCCACACCCCACTTTGGGGACAAAGTGTCAGTGTGAGGAAGGGAAGCGGGTAGGAACCCATCAGTGCGGAGGTCTTCCTCCTCCACATCCCCCAGCCCACCCCGTCGTCTTTGGCAAATACACAGGTGTAGGAATCCAGGTGCCCGGTGTCCCAGGTCTCTGTGCGCTGCTTCCTCCCCGGCCCTCCGCCATCCAACAAGTCTGAGGCTGAGGCAGTGGGCGGGGGAGGGCAGGCTGGGGGGAGGTGGGCAGGGTGGCAGTCTGGAGGGCACCGGCAGGAGACACAAAGCTCAGATCCTCTTCCCTCGCACGGCGTCCGGGTGGGGCCGGGGCTCGGCCTGCCCGCTCACGCGTCGTACTTTTTACCCGTCCGGTGGATATGCTGGAACAGGGTCATGGAGAAGGCCATGCCCAGGATCTGAAAGACAGGGGGAGGGCTTCAGCGATGCTCTGGCAGCCTGGATCTGACCTCGGCCTGGCAAGTCTTGGGACTGTCGCAGGGTGCCGAGAGCAAGTGGGTGTGACCATGAGTGCACTGGGAAAACACTGTGGAATGAAGAAAATGGTGAGCCCAGGAGGCCACCCTGGTGTCAGGGCCATATGCAAGTGGACATGAGCTCAGCCGCTGGGAGGTATGCACACAGAAGGCCACTCGCCCCTCCAAGGGTCACATTTCAGAGGCCTGGTGTGAGGACTGCATGCACAAAGGACCTGACTCTGAGAGGGAGCTCAGAGGAGACGAGGTATGAAGAGGGAGGTGGCAAGGATCATAAAAAACTCATGCTGCGCCAGGCACGGTGACACGCGCTTGTAATTCCAGTATGTGGAAGGCTGGGGCAGGAGGATAGCAAGTTCGAGGCAAAAAAGAGGGGGCTGGGGTTATAGCTCAGTGGTAGAGCACCCCTGGGTTCCATCCACATACACACACAAATAAATAAATAAATAAATAAATAAATAAATAAATAAATACATACATACATACATAAATACATACATACATACATACATACATACATACATACATAAAACCTCATGCAAGTCGCTTCTGTTTCTGAAACACATAAGTGATCCGTTAGGTATATGTGCTTGGGACATTAGTGTTTGTTTGTGTCCTTCAACCTGAATCCTGAAAGCAGGTAGTGACCCAGTCAAGCGCAGGAGGCAGAAGGAGGCCAGCTATGGTTTCACAGTCACCATACACTACACAAGCGTGTGCTCAAGCTGTAAAGCTGCTGACCAGGGGACACTGTGTGCCTTCCCTGGCTCTCACAGGCAGAGGTTTGAGCATAGGTGGAGGAGGCCTCATTGGGTAGTGCCTGCTCCCGCACCCTGTTCAGAGCTGAGCGCCTTGCCCGCCACGAGCCATCTCAAGCCAGAGCTCTGTGGTGTGGCAAGGGGCTCAGCAGCTGGGCCAGGAGCTCTGGGTGCACCTCACATGCTCCGCCATGTACCAGTAGGTTATTTACTGTCTCTGTGGTTCCCTCCCCTCCCGGCTTGGGTCCTGCATGGGTGCACGGAGGCTCCTCGGGACCTCCTTACCTGCATGATGAGGATGCACATCCCCACTGTGCCAAGCACGTGCTTATTGTCATCAAACCACATCTTCACCTTTTCGTAGCAGCCCTGGGGAGTGAACCACAAGGGGAAGGTCCTGCATGATGGTGAGCTCCCTCCAGCCCAGCCCCCACTTTACCTTCCCCATCAGCCCCTGTCCTCGCCCCATCTCCTGTCCCTTGCTGCCCTTCAGCACTGGTCCTCCTCCCTGGGAGGGGGCCCCACCCCACCCAAGGTTCCACCTACAAAGGTGCATGGCCTCAAACCCCATTCAAACCCCACCCTCTGGCTCTCCCAGATGTGGGCCTAGCACACACACACACACACACACACACACACACACACACACACACATGCACACACACGGTTCAGTCCTGTGTGCCCCCTGCTGCTCCTCACAGTAAGCCCATTCCTTGGGTCCTGCGCCCACCCTCTCCAGCAGGTCCCCTGCCAGGCCATCCACCACCAGGCTCCTGGGACAGGTGGCCCCAGCACCAGCCTCCAGCCTCACCGTTCTCCACAACGGGGTGGTGGCGTTCCGCCCACAGCCCTGGGAGTTCTCCATGCAGCAGCGGTCGGGAACTGTGTTCTCCCCCAGCACTGGGAACCAGTCTGTGTAGTCAGTGACCCCACAGCATCGCATCTGCCAGGCATGGGGGCGGGGTTAGACACACCTGACGGCCCCTCTTCCCCGGCCCAGGCCAACCCCAGTCCCGCAAAAGTGACCACCCTGGAATGCAGGAGGAGGCAAGGGGCCTTCTTGTCTTGTCTTTGGGCTGCAGCCAGGGCCCAGGGAAGGTAAGTGACTGTTCCTCCCTGGGGATCAGAGGAGGGAGAGGGCCACGCAGGGACAGGCACCAAGCACCCACACAAGACATACCCCAGCCCTCCGCTCGCCCACCAACACCGCTGGCCCTTTGTTTTGTGCTGTGGCCCATCCCAAGCTGGTTACTGCCAGCTCTCCTGCTGGCTCCTCCCCAGGGCTTAAGGTGGGGCATCTGGGAGGCCTGGCTCATTTTCCTCTTAGAAATCATTTCCTCCCCACTGTGCTGCTTGTGCCAGCACAGTCGGGGAGACACAACCTTGCTGGGATAAATCCTCTCACTCATCCCAAAGCTTAGCCATTTCCCCCGGCTCAGCCACTCCCATGGTCACCTCCCCACCCGCCACATCAGTGCACACACATCAGCCCCAGTAGGCTCATCCCCCAGTCCTGCCCGCTTCTGGGTAAAGTCCAGAAAGTGCAGGTGCCCGGCTGGGCCACCTAGGAAGACAGGCTGAAGGCCCAGCTGGGCCACCTGGGAAGACAGCTGAAGGTGCCCGGTGTGGCCACCTGGGAAGGCAGCTGAAGGTGCGCGGTGTGGCCACCTGGGAAGGCAGCTGAAGGTGCCCGGTGTGGCCACCTGGGAAGACAGGCTGAAGGCCCAGCTGGGCCACCTGGGAAGGCAGCTGAAGGTGCCCGGTGTGGCCACCTGGGAAGGCAGCTGAAGGTGCCCGGTGTGGCCACCTAGGAAGACAGGCTAAAGGTGCCCGGTGTGGCCACCTGGGAAGGCAGCTGAAGGTGCCCGGTGTGGCCACCTGGGAAGGCAGGCTGAAGGTGCCCGGTGTGGCCACCTAGGAAGACAGGCTGAAGGTGCCCGGTGTGGCCACCTGGGAAGGCAGCTGAAGGTGCCCAGTGTGGCCACCTGGGAAGGCAGCTGAAGGTGCCCGGTGTGGCCACCTAGGAAGACAGGCTGAAGGTGCCCGGTGTGGCCACCTGGGAAGGCAGCTGAAGGTGCCTGGTGTGGCCACCTGGGAAGGCAGCTGAAGGTGCCCGGTGTGGCCACCTAGGAAGACAGGCTGAAGGTGCCCGGTGTGGCCACCTGGGAAGGCAGGCTGAAGGTGCCCGGTGTGGCCACCTGGGAAGGCAGGCTGAAGGCCCAGCTGGGCCACCTGGGAAGGCAGGCTGAGGCCCGGCTGGGCCACCTGGGAAGGCAGGCTGAAGGTGCCCGGTGTGGCCACCTGGGAAGGCAGCTGAAGGTGCGCGGCTGGGCCACCTGGGAAGGCAGGCTGAGGCCCGGCTGGGCCACCTGGGAAGGCAGGCTGAAGGTGCCCGGTGTGGCCACCTGGGAAGGCAGG